>JZKD02S1334782.1:527306-546812 GCA_000966675.3 Picea glauca | reverse complement strand
AATGGGTAATGAATAAATGTTGAATGCTAATTGATGAGTTTTTGTGCAAGAGGGAAGTTTTGGGAAAAAGAACCCCACACTCATTCACCCCCCCTCTAAGTGTGGTAGGTGTGTTGAACATAAGTTTCCTATATGTACTTGTTAGTAATAAATGGGTCCTTCGTAGATTTTCCAAGACTGTGAGGAGGAGGAGACACCATATCAAATGAAATATGTTTGCATTAGTCTTTGTTTTAGTCACTCATGTCTCTATTCCTTTACCTTTCTTTGAATTTTATATCCGACTTCATTTTTCTTGGTTTTAAAAAAATTCGGTAAGTACATTGGTAATCTCCATCGTGATGATAGAAAAACAAAAAAATAGACCAAAATATGCTAATAAAACCGTGTTTAATAATATCCTTAAGGATTGGGAAGTGGCTAAGAGGATCATTGTTGAGGAGGAGGCATGATGAGTGGACCCTTGGACACCACAACAAAAATACATAATAAATAAAACATAATTAGTTGAATTATCAATTAATTTTTATTTTTGACTCATTTACCATTAATTATTTAACTTTTACATAACCAACATATAAATTTTTATTGTATTTTCTTAATTTTCTAGTTGCTTAAGATTTTAACTTGTAGATTTTGTTTTGTATATGCTTTTGGTTATTTATTTGATATGCACTTACCTTATTATCATATCATATGGCTTGTAGAAGAGAGGGATAAGATGATGATGTTGGACGTAGAAAAGGAGACAGGGAACTTTTTAGAAGAAAAGATAAATCAATCAATGAAGACAACTATAAAGGGACTTAGTTGAGTTGTAATTACATACTTTATGATTGTTATATAATATTGAAATACATGTATTTATTTTATGAAGAGTTTCATTTAATTCTAATCGTTACTTACTATATTCTATTTTATGTGGCAAAAAACCTTAATAAATTTATAAAATTGGAGCATTTATAAAGATTCTAACAAAGAAAGAGCATCGATATATAGATGAGGATTATTTTTGTTCGGTGCAGTACGGAACGAGTTTAAGGAGTCTCATCATATTTACATTTTGAGCATGTTATCCAATGTATGATTTATGCTTCATTTTTTAGTGAAATTTAGTGATTGAATCCAATGTATTAAATGTTTCATGGTATTTATTCATTTTATGACATGCCTATTAATATTTGAGCAAAGGGTGCACAGATGATGATGAACGTAGATGAAGATGTGTGTCGATAGAAGATAAAGAATCGGTTTATGAGTATGATGATATAAAAGTTGATGGAAAAGGAGAGGTTTTAAAATTTAGAAGTGAGAAAATTTTCCATCCAAAAAATTTGACACTCTCACTAGGGAGTGATTAAAAGAACACCACAAACATTGAATTGAAATAAGTAATGCTAGTGAGCAAAGAGAATTACAACATCTATGTAGAAGCTTCTTATATGTATTTGTTAGTAATAAATGGGTCCTTCGTAGATTTTCCAAGACTGTGAGGAGGAGGAGACACCATATCAAATGAAATATGTTTGAATTAGTCTTTTTTTAGTCACTCATGTTTCTATTCCTTTACCTTTTATATTTCCTTATGTATCATCTTTGAATTTTATAGCCGACTTCATTTTCTGTGGTTTTGAACAAATTCGGTAAGTACATTGGCAATCTCCCTTGGGCTGATAGAAAAACAAAAAATAGACCAAAAGATGTTAATAAAATTGTATTTAATAATATCCTTAAGGATTGGGAAGTGGCTTAGAGGGTCGTTGATGAGGAGGAGGCATGAGGAGTGGACCCTTGGACACCACAACACAAATACATAATAAATAAAACATAATTAGTTGAATTATCAATTAAATTTTGTTTTAACTCATTTGCCATTAATTGTTTAACTTTTACATAACCAACATATAAATTTTTATTGTATTTTCTTAATTTTCTAGTTGCTTAAGATTTCAAATTGTAGTTTTTGGTTTTGATATGCTTTTAACTTGTTATCTTTCTCAGATGTAATATTTTAGTACCATTGAACTACATTTGTGGTCATTTGTTGAACAATTATAAACTTATCTCATCTTATTGTATCTTATGTATAAACATGCATAGACATAAAATCTTACAAGTACATGTGGGCATGTGAATGAAATTGATGGAAAAAAAGTGGCAACAAGGTGAGCAGGAACATGTTAGGGTCTTAACCCGCACATAGGTAGAACAATATATTTGGATGTAATAAAGGTCAATATTAATAAGGCCTTGCAATACAATAGAATAAGTCGAATGTAAGAAGACCTAATAAAAGCTTCCACTTCTAGAAGGATCTTCCTCTAGATGCTTCTTTTGATAGACATATTTAGTATAAATAGGAGTCGAGCGTATGAGAACCCTAGCTTGGAGATTATTGTAATAGATCTCTACTCGACTGGAGGTTTCCCCCTCGAAGAGGCCTGTGAACATTGTTCTCAGAATCAAAGTGTTATTTATGTTGTTATTCTTGTATCATTTCAGTGTTATTGCGGTGATTATTCTGGTTATATTGTTGTTATTCTACCATTTCTAGAATTTTATTTTTGTTTTGCATACTTTTTATATCTGGTATATTATAAGTGGCATCAGAGAACTTTCCTTTGCAGAAATTGTGGGTAATTTTTTTTTTGTGTAGAGACGTACTCCGATGTCTTTAAGCCACAAAGATCTGTCGTTACATGCATAAACCTGTGGTTGAGGGATTCATACATGTAGGAAATAAAAGTGGTTCTTAAGCGCACATCTGTTGGCCACCCTTGTAACCCCTGTTGGTACCCCTTCGAGTGGTAGCACATCAGACACCACCTATGTACCGATCAACCTATATTTCCTGAAGCCCTCTTTAGATAAACTGATCGACCACCTGACTGATATAGTGCCACCGAGAACAACACTCGGGAAGATACTCTCTAGTACCTGGGTAGTTGGGTAGTACGACTAAGGGTACGGTCTATCCTCCTTAGTTAGTTCCTTGAGATATTGGGCCGAGTACTACTGTTGGACCCTGCACGTATATCAGAGAGCTATAGCATAGGGAAAACCCTTGTTTGTAGAACCCTTGAATACCTAACCCTTGGGGACCGAAACATAAACAAATTAAAATAGACAAGATATATTGCCGCGCAACTGTGTTTAGGTTTCCAAGTAAATACACATTTATGTCTGGTTAATAATTTGGGAATTTCTTCTTTGCAGTATTCTTCAGACCAGAGTATAATTCCACAGGTGTGAAAAAAAAAAAAAAGTCTGGATTTTTTTTCACCATTATTTGAGACCTATTCCATTAGATTCATCTCTTCGCCCTTATCACTTTCATCCATATCATCTTTCAGAATTTTTTTTGACCCCTTCCCCCCCTTTTCAGTCTCCCCATCCTCATGGCCCATACCCATAGCCAAGTCTTGGAAGCTCGCTTCAACACCTTGCAATCTGGTATCATCGAGACCCAACAAGAAGTAAAACAACTCAGTGCCAATGTTGTCGCCATCAATATAACCATGCAGTCCTCAATGGAGGAAATCAAACAAGACCTCACCACCCAGCTTGAATATGTCTTTTCGACACTCTGCACCAAACTGCATATCCCTACAGATAATCCTTCATCTTCCTCACCTCCACATACTGAAGGTGACCATTCCTCTCATTCCCATAACTTTCAGAACCATCACTTTCAACGTGACCTACGCCTTCTGTGGGTGGATGTGACCAAATTTGATGGCTCGAACCCCATTGGTTGGGTAACCCAAATGGAACATTATTTCTCTTTATACGACATTACAGATGACTTAGCCAAACTTCGGTATGGTGTTCTCCATCTAGATCAAGAACGTTGGCAATGGTGGCAATGGAGAAAAACTTCTCGTCAAGGGTATATTGCTTGGACACACGTTGTGGTAGAGATTTATGAATGCTTTGAAAATGACACCAACCATTTGGGCCATTTGACAAAGTTGAAACAATCAGGAACAATGGAAGACTTTATAGCTGCCTTTGAGCGCTTGGCTTTTCGGACAGAGGGCATGTCTGATGCCTTTTTCCAAGAATGTTTTACAGTGGCCTCAAGGATGAGATTTAGGTCCATGTCCTCATGGATTGGCCTTAGAGTTGGGTGGAGGCTACTAAAAGAGCTAAAGAAGCACAACAGGTTGTATCTTCTCAAAACTGGAAACCCTCCTTTATCCCTCGCCCTAAACCAGTAAATCCCACTACTCCCTCCGCTCCACTAAAGATCCAAAAATTGACCAGGGCTGAAATGACTGAATGCCAACTCAAAGGCCTTTGTTATAATTGTGATGAAAAATATTTTCCAGGCCACAAGTTTAAGGAACAAAATCTCTTTATGGCCATCTTCGAGGATATTTCAGAAGAGGATATTGAAACTCCCCTTATGTATGAGTCACCTGAAACCCCCGACATAACCCCTCCCTCAAACCTTCCCGAAGTAGAATTGGTCATTTCCCTCAATGCTTTCACTGGCTTCTCCACTCCCCAAACCCTCAAGCTAATCAGTTACATCAAGCATCGGAAGGTCATCATTCTGGTTGATAGTGGAAGCACCCATAATTTTATTCATCGCCACATTTCCCAAGAAAATCATTGCTACATCCATGTCATCAATAATTTCCAAATCATGATTGCCAATGGTGGCTCCATGAAATGTGGAGGGTGTTATGAAAATGTGCGTCTCCAAATTGGTGACTACCACATGAAATCTCATATGTTTGCTATAGACATGGGCGTGTGTGACATTGTGTTGGGTGCAGACTGACTAAGGACTTTGGGTCCCATTCTCATGGATTTTAAGGAATTAACCATGCAATTTGACCAGGAAGGCCACCGATATAAGTTCCAAGGCATCATCGTCGGTTCACCTGAGATCATTAGTTCCCATTGCATGGAAAAGCTACTAAAAAAGGGTCATTCTTGTGTTATTGCTCAACTCCATGCCATCCACGCAACAGAAACACCCTCGGTGCTGCAAGACCTCCAAGACATCCTTTCTAAACATCAAGTGGTATTTTCTACTCCCCAGGGAATCCCTCCTTCATGTGGTGTTCATGATCATTCCATTCCCCTTGTACCCGGAATCCTTCCTCCCAGTATCTGTTCGCATCGTCACCCCTTTTCCCAAAAAAATGAAATTGAGAAAATGGTCCAGGAAATCCTTAATGCAGGTGTTATCTTCCCTAGTAGGAGCCACTAGTCTTCTCATGTGGTCATGGTTCTGAAGAAACAAGGTTCTTGGTGAATGTGTCCCGACTTCTGTGCCCTCAACAAACTTACCATTAAAGACAAATTTCCCATTCCTGTCATTGATGACCTCTTGGAGGAACTGAGTGGCGCCCAATTCTTTACTAAACTTGATCTCTGTTCGGGCTACCACCAAATACGTATGAAAGAGGCATACATTCCCAAGATTGCCTTTAGGATTCATGAGGTCCACTATGAGTTTTTGGTCATGCCCTTTGTCTTGTGTAATGCCCCCTCCACCTTCCAAAGACTCATGAATTATGTCTTCTGTCCTTTTCTCCATCATTTTGTCTTAGTTTTCTTTGATGATATCCTCATCTATAGCAAGACCTGGACAAAACATCTTGCTCATGTGGATCGAGTTCTCCATCTACTCTCTCAACACCAACTTTTGCTGATACAGTCTAAATGTGCTTTTGGTGCCTCAGAAGTAGAGTACTTGGGTCATTTGGTTGACAAGGATGGCATCAGGGTGGATCCTAAAAAGATTGAAGTTATGCAATACTGGCCTCACCCAAAGACTCTCAAAATATTGCGTGGGTTTCTGGGATTAACATGCTATTATTGCAATTTTGTTAAGAATTAGGGAAAGATTGCAGCACCTCTCACTACTCTCCTAAAAAATAATTCTTTCACTTGGAATCCAGTTGTTGCTCAAGCTTTTCAAACCTTGAAGATGGCCATGTGCACCAATCTAGTCTTGGCCCTTCCTGATTTCAAAAATACCTTTGTCTTGGAATGCGATGCTTCAGGGAAAGGAATTGGTGCTTTCCTTATGCAAGAGGGTCATCCTTTGGCCTTTACCAACAAGAAACTATCTGAAAGAAATCTAGGCAAATCTATCTATGAAAATAAAATGTTGGCTATTTTGCATGCCATTCATTTGTGGCACCCTTATCTATTGGGGCAATGCTTCCAAATTAAGACAGACCATCAAAGCCTCAAGTATTTTTTGGAACAACGCATTTCCTCCCCGGAGAAACAAAAATGGGTAACTAAGCTATTTGGCTATGATTATGAGATCATTTACAAGAAAGGAAAAGAATATGTGGTTGCGGATGAACTTTCCCACAAATATGAAGATGAAGGATCCATTTTTTCTCTTTCCTTCATTGTACCATATTGACTCCAAGCTATTCACCAGGAATGGCTACAAGATCCCAAAAGTTCACAGCTGATCCAAAAATTGCAATCCAGTGCTCCAGCTCCCCCAGGGTACTCTTGGCTCCATGATGAGCTTCGATACAAAGGCCGTTTGTATTTAAGTAAACAATCAAATCTTAAATCCATGATACTTTCTGAGATTGATGCTACACCGACAATGGGGCACTCCGGGTTCACCAAAACCTATGACAGGGTCAAACATTCTTTTTTTTGGGATGGTATGAAACAAGACATTAGTAATTTTGTGGCCGAATGTGATTTGTGTCAACACAACAAGGGAGAAACAATCAAATCTCCAAGCACACTACAACCACTCCCGATTCCACCTGCTATTTGGAAGGACATCTCTATGGATTTTATTACAGGCTTACCCAAATTGGGAAATAAATCAGTCATCATGGTGGTTGTTGATCGCCTTTCCAGGTATGCTCATTTCTGTGCTCTTCAACACCCGTTTACAACATCCACGGTGGCTCAAATTTTCATGGATAAGGTCTTCAAGCTCCATGGCATGCCACACTCTATTGTTTCTGATCACAACCCCACTTTCACAAGCAATTTTTGGCAAGAACTATTCAAGCTACAAGGCACCCAATTGCATCTCAGTATGTCTTATCATCCCGAGACTGATGGTCAAACAGAAGTTGTCAACAAGTGTTTGGAAACATATTTGAGGTGTTTTGCCTCGGAAAAGAAAAATTAGTGGGCTCAATGGTTAACCCTAGCTGAATGGTGGTACAACACTTCATACCATACAACCACAGACATGACTCCTTTTGAAGTGGTATATAGATAGAAGCCACCTTCAGTTCTCTCATACTTACCTAGTGTCTCGAAGGTCCAGGCGGTTCACCAAACACTTACAGTTTGAGAGGCTATTCTCCGTACCCTCAAAGAGAATTTGGTCATGACACAAAATCACATGAAGCACCAGGAAGATCAAGGTTTCTCTGAACATCAATTTGAAGAAGGGGATCAGGTGTTTTTTCACCTTCAAACCTACAAGCAGAATTTCGTCAAGGACGAGCATTGTCAGAAGCTAGCACCCAAATTTTATGGTCCTTATATGGTCCTATCGATTATATTTTCCCAATCATTCGAAGCTACATTCTGTTTTTCATGTTTCCTGCTTAGAGGAGGTGATCAGAACTAAGTGCCAAATTCAAACCAACCTTCCTGAGTTAGCCGAAGAAGGATCCATTTGGCTACAACCACAAGCAATTTTGGACTAGCGTGAGTGTCGCCTACGTCAGAGAACCATCAAGGAAGTGTTAATCCAGTGGAAAGATACAACTCCAATAGATGCCACTTGGAAACCAACTACCATTCTGCAACAATTTCCACATCTCAAGCCTTGAGAACAAGACTGTTTTTAAAGGGGAGGACATGTTAGGGTCCTAACTAGCACATAGGTAGAACGATATATTCTTATGTAGTAAAGGTCAATATTAATAAGGCCTTGCAATAAAATAGAATAAGTGGAATGTAAGAAGACCCAATAGAAGCTTCCGCTTCTAGAAGGATCTTCCTCTAGATGCTTCTTTTGATAGACATATTTAGTATAAATAGAAGTCGAGGGTATGAGAACCCTAGCTTGGAGATTATTGTAATAGAGCTCTGCTTGACTAGAGGTTGCCCCCTCGAAGAGGCCCATGAACATTTCTCTCAGAATCAAAGTGTTATTTCTGTTGTTATTCTTATATCATTTCAGTGTTATTGTGGTGATTATTCTGGTTATATTGTTGTTATTCTGCCATTTCTAGCATTCTATTTCTGTTTTGCATACTTTTTATATCTGGTATATTACAGAACACATGTGTTCTTGAGAACGTGCATGGGTTCCTGATGCGATAGGAATGACAAACCTCAAATTTCCACCTAGGATGGCACATAGTGATCTAAAATTGAAGAAGACTTGAAAAACTTGAATAATTATTGCAAGTGAAATGTCATGTGTTTAAAGCAAATGGATCAGTTTGCAACACATAAATTAAAGGATTACTTATGAAAATTACACATAGACAGCAGCATAAACATTGAACATAAACACATAAGCACATCAATTGATAAAGGAGTTCACCCCTCTTATGGGCTACATCTCCTGGTCCAGCTTCCAATGGATCATTATTATTAATTTCTCAAAAAGTGCTCAAACAAATGTCTTACAATACTCAAAATGACAAACCGACTGCTCCAATGGCTTCCCAGCGTCCCAAAACCCCTGTCTGGGCTCTTTCGGCACCTCAATCGATCGAAAAATGAAGAAGTTAGGCCTCCTGGAAGTCTCCCTCTTCAAGCTTGCTGTCTTTGGTTCTACAATTCACACCCTTCCTTCAATGAACCTGGCTCACACGCTCTTTTAAGCGCAAAAACCCAGCACCGGGTGTAGCTGCGCCAACGGTGCAAACCGTAGGACAGTTAAGGGCGTGCCAACCCCTAACCGCCTCGGCCCCTGGGCGTATGAGAGCATATGACTGCGCGCTAGGCAAAGGTGGTTAGGTCATTACCAAACCGTGCAACTAACCCCCGCGCTCCAAGTCATATGGCACACATTTATATGACCAAGGGTTAAGTTTAAAATCGCGCACGCATACCAAATGGTCGGCTATATTACATATAACATGGTCATATGTTGTGGTATGAAACCACGGGTCGGGGCTAAGCTCCGGCCTGACCCCGCTTTCCATTGAATACAACGATCAGGTTTAAATATATGCGCGTGGATATATGAAACAAGGAACAAGGCTGGCATAGTGGTTAGTGGAAGGTTGTGAAGTCTTTACATAGGAGGGGAGGTCCGGGGGTCAAACCCCGCAGACTCCCATTACATTTTATATAACACATAAACCAAATAATGAGGGGGACACATGGCGCCCATGGATTGGGCCACGTGTCCTCATATCATTTGCCACCAACCAGACATGTGTCAACACCCGACTTGCTAGCAATCAACCAATAAACAACTGCCACATCATCACTGTACATCCTGTACGACCCTGCCACATCATATCGTATGGACTATACGGACAGGTACAGTCAGCATCAAATTTTTGCCTGTTTGGCTTGGCGAACAGATCACGATATCTTCTCCATACGGACTCCGTTTGAGAAAGTAAATATACCGCCGGAATTAGGAAGACGAGATGGACGCAATGGCACTGTTTCCGTTGCATTCTGAGCACTTTGAAAATTGAGCAAAATTTGATCCCCCGATCACATAGGCTCCTTGACAGGAACATGTGCACATTCTGAAGAACGTGCATGAATTCCTAAGAAAATGCACACATTCAATTTTATCATTGCTTTCTCAAAAGCGTGATGTAGTGGTGGAATGGGTGAAAAAAAGGGTTGCAGGACCTTTTTATCAAGTCCAATAGGAACCAATATTGTTGATTGCAGGGATAGGATGTTTGATTATTATAGAATTAACATTGATAAAAACTAAGTGAGAGACTTGAACATCAAAAAACAAGAATTGATGTCACTATTCATTGATCCTAGACCCAAACTACAACCATTAGTCACAAAGAGATGTATTTGTATGGATTGGTGCATCCACCAACAATTTAAGGATAATTGGATGGACAACTAGTTTATGGTGTTTGAAAAACCTCCCTACAATAACAGGGAGGTTCCCCTATATTTCCTCAAGAAATTATGGGCAGAGTTTATGTTGGGTCACGATGTCAACTACTTTGACATTGGTGAATTCTAGGGGTGGGTCATGGGTCTGTAAAATAAAGAGAGAATGTTAGGCGTGACCCAGTGCTAGGTCCTTGTCATCCAGGGTGAATGCCTAACCCCCCTTCTTAGCATCCTCCCATTGCAGAAGGAATGATTTGGTGTACCACATACATAGGTATGTGTCACCTTTGATAAATTTACCACAATATTTGTTTATTCTCTAGAATCCTCAAATACAATGTTCTTTTGTTTCTATAGGTTGTGGTACCACATAGTGATGACCCATGTTCACCTAGGATGGAAAAGTCACCCCCTTCACATGTATCATGTGTTGGGATGAATTTTGTTTTAATGTGAAATTTGTTATATTGTTTTGGTTGAGTTTTACATTTTGGTACTAATAAAAATATTATAAATATGTATTCATGTTGCTTCATCCACTGCTAGGTCACTTGTACAACCACCCTTTCATTCACCACCACTACCAAAATTCCACACATCATTTTCCCCTAGTTATAGGGATTATCTAGTCCTTGACCACCCTACCCCAGATCTTAGGATACCTCTTTCCACCCGAAGGGTTTTACTGTCCCTCATACAACCTATGCAGGTTTATCACCACCCACCCCCACCATCTTTCCCATCTGATCCATCCACGGTGGCTGCACTCGTAAGCTACCCACCCCCACCACATTTTCCATCACATCCATCCATAGTGAATGCACCTGTACACCAACCACCCCACCACCTTTTCCATCTCATCCATCCATAGTGGATGTACTTGTACACCACCCACCCCACCACCTTTTCCATATGATGCCTCCACAATGGTTGCACCCATACACGACCCACCAGTCATCTCTTTTGAAAACCATTTTGTTCCATCCACTAAGGCTACCACAATAGATGTTGCCTCAAATCATGTTGTATATTCAAGCACTCCACTTGCTAATGACTCTCCATTTTTGCCTGATTCATTTACTGTGAGATCATTTGTTGACGATATTTTGTGTATCACGAGTGGAATTGATTTTATGCATTTTTATTTAAATTTCATGCCTTGATCCTTATAACTATTGTAGGGTGGAATAACTGAGAGATTAGGGTGGTGGAGGAGGGTAACACCCTCATGATTTTCAGTATCATCTGCAGTGAGTTGTCTTAGATTGAATTACAAAGTATTATTTTCTAAGTCTATTAATTCATTGTGGATTTTTTTTTATAAGAATGTTGTTTCATTGTCCAATCTCTGGAGCAATGAACCACACCCAAGCGTAAAACTACTGTATATTTTAACCTTGTACAATAAATTACTGTAAACATATTCTTAATAAAACTAGAAAAGATACATGACACATACACACATTACATAGAGATTTTTACCCTGGAAACCCAAACTGGGAAAACCAACAACCTGTTTAGAGCCACACCTATAATATTCTATTCATCATATTATTTATTTTTTACAATAGAATATACATATAAGATCTCGTGGCATACAAACCCCTAATCCATTGACCCAAATTAGTCAACAACCCTAATTCCTTAACTAGAATTAGAAAACCATCGGTGAAAACCATGTGTCGAAAAACTACCAAAAACAATGGGTGAATATCCAAAATAAATTGTTGAATAAACCCCGCAAATTTTTTTCTCAGGGGCTCCACCCCTGAGGCCCCCATTAAGGGGACCTATATTCATGCAAATAATATAACACATACCCAACAACCACTCGAGGTGTTGCTTCGAGTAAGAGAAGAAGGATCAAGTTTCGGGGATTCACTTGATAGTTGCAAGGGCGATCGTGGTCAATGAGTGACCAATGAGTGTCATTTTGTATATATGGAACCATATGACACTTTTCCATGTTTTGGAACTCGTTGTCATTATTTATATTGGGCACGATGTGTCATTTTGTAAAAAATGTACATTTGAGACGATGTCAAAATAATGTACATTTTGTAAAAAATGACACATGTTTTATAAATTGCAGTGTTTTTTTATTGGATGTTGATGAATGTAGGGTATTTACCTAGATGAGGGTGTTAAACAAGGTAACCACATACAATTTTAACCCATGGAATTATGTGTAGAGTTGTAATGGTACAAGTATCATGGATAAATCACACTCAACATTTATTTGTAGATATGAGTCCTTAATCAAAATGACAAATTGAAACTTTTGTAAATATACCCATGTCATTAATAAATATTCAACCTCTAAAATTATGTGTGGTTCTATAATTTTACTTTCCTTTCATAGGCCACCCATTTGATGATATTGGTTCAAGTTTCTCTAGGAGAAGGAAATCAAGGGATTCCTTCTGTTATCACTCCATAGTTCTTCTAGGTTGTAGCTCAAATAAGCTTGGTAACTTAACTAAGATCTCAATGATTAACTCAAATGGATCAAGTCGGATGACTAAATCAAACCTCACTCACTCAAGACATGCATACACACACTCAGATGGATCAAGGCTTTCAACCACTATTGTTCAGAGAGTTTGCAAATAAATGGATGTGTGGAGAATCCTTATTATACCAACAGAATCATACATAAGGTATATATGAATTGCCAATTACAATAAGTAAAGAATACTTGCAATTCTAACTCATCAATGCAATGATAATATGACAGTTATTAGGCATTAGACAAACAAGAACAACATGAACATAATATCAAGTGCAAATACATAATAGATAAGAAGATGAAAATTTGAACAAGTAATGGAAAAAGAAGCTTGTTTTACTGATATGAAAATGAGAAGCTTGAGAGTACAATGTATGAAAGAGTCTCCAAATTCGAACCCCTGGGTTCCATAGAATTCATGGGCTTTATAGCCTTTACAAAACAGTTCAAGATCCTATGAAACTGGATATGATATACTAAAGATAGAACAAAATCAAATTGCTATGATGTGTAACATCAAGACCTATTTTAAGGGTCAAACCCTTATCAACTAAGTCTTTAGTAATCTTTGACAGCTTCAACAATATCTTCATAGACTTCATAATACAATAGAACAATCTGAATTCCTTCTTTGACAGCTAAGCAATTTTAACCAAAAATAGAAAGGCCACTTGGTCTTCTTTCCTTATCATATGCCTCAAAAGATGGAAAAGGATGATCATCTGTATTCCCTTAATTGTTATCTTTCATAAAAAACCATCCCCATACAATCTGGAAACAAAAATCCTTAATCTGGGAAAAAGGAAGAGCGATCTGCCAGTCTCTGTGCTTTCGGTGGCTTAGAGGTATAAAATTGTGAGGGGTGAGCTGCCGAAAGTTCTGGTTTCAGTGGCTAAGAATGCCCTTTGAAATCCGTGCAAGCTGCCGAAACTACAGATTTCAAAACTGCAAAAAATTGATTCCTTTGATTTGTCTAACCTTCAAGTTCCTTATCAAGTATTCTACACCTGTTTCATAACATCTTTTGTCTCATTTATTTCATCAAAATAAAATATTATCTCGAATGACATTCTCAAGAGGTCTTGTAAGCTTGCTTGAGACGGTGTAATTGATCTTGAGCAACAACAAGTTCTCTATGTTAATCCATTTGTATTGCAAAAAATATCTTTAATTGTTCCGGTTAGATCTATCAGCCAACAATTTAAGGTCATGATCACTTTGACTGCCTTGAAAGCCAATGTTGAAGGTCGGCCAACCCTTTTAATATTTCGACACTTCCATATCTACGAGCTTGGAAACTGGTATTTCTCCTCAAATGACTTCCTCCCTGTAATCTTAGGCACTTGGCATGTGTAATGATAGGCATCGACATCGACGCCTTAGACTTTGAAATTTGACACCTTTACATTTGCAAACTGAAGACTGAGCTGAGCTTCTCTTTAGAGCACTTGCACAACACACTTTAATCTCGGCATTTGAAAGCCTGTAAATATTTAAAAACAACAATGCAGGGAAAGTATCCCACATTCCTCGCGAGTTCAGGTGTTTCCATCTTTACATACGCCAATACATTAACTATAAAATCGATGACACATATGGGAAAAGGCTCGGTGCTGCGTTGCGTTTGGCTTTGTGTGTTGGTTTGACTTTGACTTGTGACTTGGTATGGACTTGGCTCAGGAGTCAAGGCTCGACACTTGTGCACACACATCATTTTTCTTTTAGTTGGTGACTCAGTTATGTGTTAGGTGTATGTAGACTAGCACAGCCGCTAACTCGCGGCTGGTGAACGCCGAAAGAGTTACGGTCCATATAAAAACTCTAGCGTTAAAAAAAATCCAGTCAGAGAATCAAACTCTAACTGAGCCAGATAGAGAAACTCTCGAGAATTCTAAAAGTTAATCATTTAAACGTGGCAATCATATGATGTTACAGTAATTTCTTAATATGATTAGGTAAATGTTAAAAAGTAAACAGGTTAACAGATGCATTTATAAATGCAAAGAAGTTATCAACAATAAATCTGACCCATTGATTTTGGAGGACGACTAAGAATATGCCAACATATTCAATACATAACCATCAGATTAGAATTTAAGATTAAAAGATCATTAATTGTGCCCATCTCCAATAGGTATATGCCTTTCGGTGTAAATATGAAGCTTGGCGCTCAACGCTGGGCTTTGATGACTTTATGTATTAACTCGTGACTTAGCTTTGTTGCTTGGCTCGTGGCTTGGTGCACTAGGATTTCAATGTGGTGGCCTCAACCTTAGACTTTGGTCTAAGCACTAGATTTGGTAGTAGAATTAGACTTAGGTCACTTTAGCACACACCTTTTTGGTAAAATAAAATCATATTTTTTATTTAAAAATTTAAAGAGACATAAAACTAGGGTTTAGGCTATGTAACAATTATGTGTTTGTGTGATGCAGGTCATAGATAGAGTGTCTGGAGAAAACATGATCAATGGGAACTTCATGGGAATATGGAGTATGGAAAATGACCAAGGAAAATGACAAATTAAGCATGAATGAATGAAGTGCCTCAAAATTTACAAAACCATTTGAGGAGATAACACCTTCTTTTTCATACTTAATGCAATATAAATGTAACAAAAAAAAATAAAGTCGATTACCCACAACATGAATTGATGGTAGACCCACCAAATAATTCTTATCAAGACAATGAAAAATGATAACCTATAGGTATCTAGAAGGTTACATCAGGGGGGACTGCATTTAGCATTCAAAAGAGGATCAAAGGAGGCTTCATGGAAGGATCAATGATCATAAATATACACTATATCAAACATATTATCATCAATTTTCATCAAATTTTATGAGGGTGACCCTAGAATCCCTAACAACTATTCAAACTCGTTCATAAAAAAAAAGTGTTATATCAAGTAGTCCACTTGGGAGATGCAAAGGAAAATGTATTATAGTGATTTTATCACTAAGAGCATCTACTAGCTATAGTAAAGGAGAAGGTTATTGTGATGCTGATGTGCTTGAAATATTCATGTGAATATGAATCTTCATGTGTTCTTGACCATCCAAACTTCCAACAAAATAAAACCAAAAGTTTAGTAAAAAAAAGTTCTTTATATTTCATCACATTCATATGCGATTTTAGATAAATTCCACCAAAAAGAAAATCTTCGCAAGGAAAAAAAATTCTAAATCCAACATAAAAATCAACCTCCTCTATATTTTTATATTTCTACTATGTTCCAAGTTCCATTCATTATGTCTCGAAGGCATTTTGAGTACTAGTTGAGTGACATTCTATAGGAGGATAATTGCATGTTATCTATCATAATTAGTTTATTAGTCTGGGATTATAGAAAAATGGTGGATTGTAAGAAATGCACTCTCTCCCACTCATGTCCTCTACCTCTTATTGTTATTGTTTCCACGATTTCCTTTGACTCTCTCCTTCCATCTCTTAGTAGATGATGTTAAAATATTAGCTTAGGATTTTGAATCTAGACGTTAATATCCATCTCCATGTTTATTTTAACATGGACTTTACATACAACATATAAGCACCAAATGACATATTTGGAAGGAGAACAATCCAAAGAAGAAGAAATAGAATGTTCATTTTCAAAATATTGCAATGATAGTATCAAGCATCCTTGTGATCCATAGTGGAATATTTCCACGAGACCGTGCACAAATGGAAAAATATCTCAAATAAGTGAATGAAAGCACTCAAATGATAACAAAATTAACTCTCTACTCTATGTGTGTGTGTGTGTGTGTGTGTGAGAGAGAGAGAGAGAGAGAGAGAGAGAGAGAGAGAGAGAGAGAGAGTTTCATCGACTATAAATAAGATCTACTTAAAAGAGTTAGGATACTAATTCCCTCTATTGACTTACTTATATGCCCCTATAATATTTTTACTTATATCTACTTTCAAACCTTCTTTAAATGCCAAAATGTAATCTATACAAATATTTACAAAAAAAAATAATAGTTTAGTTCTATGGATTCCATAAACAAAAGGTGTGACTTTTTTCATCTTCCAATTCAATGTAAACCAATAACCATTAGCCAATGATTAATGTGGATCATTAGTCCCTCAATTTGTTGTTCCTCATTTTATAGGGAAAATCACATATAATTGTACAAGGAAATAATAGGCAAGATTCTTTCCAACTTAAGGATTTCCATCCACTTCTTGGAAATGCCTATGGTGGAAACAATATATAATAGTAAGGTGTCCCATTCCACTGCTAATATTTTTCAATATTAAAATGTAAAATGATTACTAAAATGGGTAGGGGAAGAAAATATCAAGATAAATGGATCCAACACCATATTAAAGTAAACTCATGTAATTTGTCAAGTCCAAAGGAATCACATTAAAGTACAACTCATGTATTTTTTCAAGTCTAGAGGGCCACTTGAATGGTGGGATATACCAATGAGAATTGATCACAACACCTCTGTGTGTGAGTAGTTTCTTCTTTGATTTCCATGCCTTGTGGCCTATTGATCTCATCCAACTAGTTGTTTTTTTCCTATCATTGTGTTGTAGTGACAACCCATGAAAATTTCCCTAGACGTAACAATTACACTCAATTCCCTCCTATTCATGGAGCCTATTGAATGGATCCTTTATTTATTATTCATTAACCATATAAAATAAAACCTCTTGTATTGGATGAATGCAACTATCCAAATTCACTTTAACATTCCCTTCCCTTGCTTGATAAAAAGGCTCGCATTACCTCATGGAAAAATAATAACTTATGTAGGATCTTATGAAAATCACTTCTATTGCTCTAGGGTTGGTCTTTGTGAGGTATAATCCTATGAGGGTGTATTCCTAGGGTTTCAAACTTCCAAGTCATCTTGGCTATCTAATTTTCATTTAAGTTGTTGCTCGACTCCATTTTTCCCAAGGAAACAATATGGCACTAATATTTAACTGGAAAGTGAGATAAAACCTCAATTTTAACCTTCTCTCTTAAAGATACTTGTTAGTTTAGGTACTTTATTACTTTTCATGCTCATTTCAATTTTCACCTTGCCACCAATATCACTATGCTTTCATCCACCAATGTGCACAATAGACCATTCTTCTCCAAGATAGTCTTTAACAAAGTATTTAACATCGTCAACTTATTCTTCATTTGGGAAACACCACCTTGCATTCCAAGGATTCATTTCAAAAACCCTCTCCTAGGTCTCTTTTTGGCATAAATTTACTATGTACTGTGTTTTATTTTTCTAATGTCGATGATGAAAGGCTAGTCCACTAGTTCATTAGCAACTTCTATTAAATTCACTAATAACATTTGTTGTATTATCCTCAGTTGCTTCCTTGTCATCATGGGGACAATATAATATTTTGTTTCATAAAAATAGCCTACATTGTTCCTATGAGGCATTGGATATTTGGAAACAAAATTAGTGACAACCTTTTTAATCCCATCAACAATTCCCATTTTTATAGATGAACTTGGAAACAATATCCTAATGCTCATCATAAAAAAAAACTCAAAATAACAACTATGGTCACTAACCATCACCAAATAACTTTATCTAATGATAAATATCACTATCTCTTACGAAATATCTTGACCAACCACCACCACTAAATGACCCCTATTACCACTAACTAACTTTTCCAAGTCATTGGACATGAAGAAACCCCGGTTACTACCACTTACCACTTACTAGACCAAGTCTCTAAACATGAAGAAACCCTAGTTTCATGAAACATCCACTAAAATAAGAAAATCATCTATAATATCACTCCAAATTGTGCATAAGAGATCCATGATAAGATTAAATGTTTAAGCATGTAACGATTTTACACTAAAAGCAATATACTAGCTCTAAATAAAAAATAAAGTGAATGAAGATATGGACAATGACAACGAAAATACTTGTAAACCATACACCAATGATTGCATGAATAAAGAGCATGAAACTATATTAATTGAGTGCAATATGACAAGCCCTAATGGTTGAAAATGTAATTATTGTAGCAATGACTATGCTAGATATGATTCCAAACAATTAATGCAAATCGTTATATAGAGAGAGAGCTAAACTAGGGTTTTATATCACTTGCAAATGATAAAGACTAGTGCAATTTTGAATTTTTGGGAATATGGAGTCAATACAACACCTTCAATGGAGGCTAAAGGAAAGAGAAGACTTGAAGATCAAAACCCTAGGATAATCCAATCATAACCCTAGGTCAAACCTTTTTAATCATTCCTTAGGGTTTCTAGCAAGAATTATCCAAGGAAAAAAGATAACATGCATTTATTACCACTTTAATAGAGAATTTACTTAAATACCATGAAGTAAACATAGATACTTGGAAAATGCCACTTAATAGACCAAGTTGTTATGCATGAAGAAACCCTAGTTTCATGAAACATCCACCAAAATAAGAAAAGAATCCACAATATCACTCCAAAAGTGTGCATAAGATCTCCATGATGAGAAAAAAAGGTAACAAAAGAAGGGCACAAGACACGATATGATCTTCAAAATCGACCCCTAGTTCATAAATTGCATTGTGATTCACTGAGAAAAACCCTAGTTTCAGAGATCTTTGAACAAACCATTTTCTGCGTAATGGAATCATAGGGGAAGGGTACCCCTAGTTGTATTTTTGTGTCAAGAGTCCAATGCAACTAATGAATCGTCCATCAGAGGCATAGTTAGAATTATGTGGCGAGTTGCAACTCACATCCTAAAGTTATTCAGGGAGACATTGACAATTTGGTTTGGGGGCATAAAATCCAATCCGAGCAACATAATTGAGTTCCATAAGATCCTACTAGTGTGTTTTTCCAAGGACCACGTGACCACACTACAAACAATATCTTGACACAATGTTCTTCAAAATTGACCCCTAGTTCAAAATTTTCCATGTGCCTTACTGAGAAAAACCCTAGTTTCAGAGAACCTCGATATATATATATATATATATATATATATATA
>JZKD02S1334782.1:498263-517472 GCA_000966675.3 Picea glauca | reverse complement strand
CTGAAACACCAGGCTGTAGCATATGATGAAACAGTGCTGAAACTGAATTTAGCATTTAAATTTGACTGAAAAATCAGCGAGACTGAAACTGGGTGGGATTTTGAAAAATTAACACTGATCCATTTTGCAAATGTTTTATCATGGCCGAAATGTCCAACCAATCCTCCACTATGCTTTTCCTTCAAAAGGTTATCCCTCATTGAGCATTTTGGTATGCACAACTGATTTCCCTGGAACAACAATCCCTCTTGAATCATATACTCTGTCCACTAGCTCATGTTGCTCCGCACAGGAATTTCACATGCTTCATATGCTTCCTTAAAATCTGCATCATCACAATACATGTCCTTAAGGTGTTCAAACCCCAAGGTCTTCACCTAAAATTCCTGTAGACTCAAGAATATCCTTCTGAATGCATCAACAACTTTGTTATCATTCCTAGTAATATGTTTTATGACAAAAGTAAAATTTTGCATAAAGTCAACCCACTTTGCATGCCTCTGATTCAATTTTTTCCGTCTGGTTATGAATTGTAAAGCCTAGTTATTGCTATGCAAGACAAATTCATGCAGGAAAAGGTAATGTCTCCACTTCTTCAAGGCTTGAATTATGGCATAAAATTCCTTATCATATGTGTAGTACTTTCTCTTGGTCTCATTCATCTTCTCACTAAAATAGGCAACATGTCTATTATCCTGGCTCAAAACTGCTCCAATTGCGACTCCACTTGCATCACATCTCACCTGAAATGTCTTTTCAAAATTCGACAAGGCCAAAATTGGTCATTTTGTTATTTTCTCCTTCAGTATATTGAAGCTCCTCTCATCCTCCTCTGTCCATTTAAAAGACTTGTGCTTCTTCTTCATTGTATCCATCATTGGCACACAAATTTCACTAAAGTCTCTGATGAACTTCCTATAGAAACTTGCTAATCCATGGAAGCTACTTACCTCAAACATACTCTTTGGTGACGACCATTCTTTGATTTCTTTCACCTTATCTAGATCTATCTTCAATTCATTTGAAGATATCAAGAAACCCAAGTAAATGATTTATGTCTTCATAAAAGAGGACTTATTCAGATTTATCAACAACTTATTCTGCTATAGTCTCCTCATCACTAGTGTCAGGTGCCTCAAATGCTCCTCTTTAGTCATGCTAAAGATCAATATATCATCCAGATATACAACCACAAAATTTCCAATGAAATCTTTCAGTATCTCATTCATCAGCCTCATAAAAGTACTCGGGGCATTTGTTAAACCAAATGGCATAACAAGCCACTCATACAAACCATCATTTGTCTTAAAGGCTATCTTCCACTCATCACCTTCTCTCATTCTAATCTGGTGATATCCACTTTTCAAATCTATTTTAGAAAAGAAATTGGCTCCACTTAAACATTCCATTAAATCATCCATTCTTGGTAAAGGAAATCTATCCCTGATGGTGATCTTGTTAATGGATTTTGAGTCTGTACACATTCTCCATCCTCCATCCTTATTTGGACTCAACACAGTTGGTATTGCACATGGACTCAAGCTCTCTCTAACCAAACCCTTGTCTAAAAATTCTTGGACTTGGTTCTTCACTTCCTCATTCTCTTGAGGTGTAAATATGTATGCTGCTTTGTTTGGTAGACTTGTTCCTGGTATCAAGTCAATATGGTGGCTGATACTTCTGATGGGTGGTAATGAGTTAGGCAACTTATCCACCACTATGTCAACAAAATTATCTAGCAATTACTGAACTTCTTCAGGAAAATCATCCATCGAAGTACTTGTAAGGATAACTCTAGGTTTCCTCACCACAACAAACTGTATCTCCTGTTCTTTCTTGACTTCTTTCAGTAGTTCCTTCTCTCTCATGAGAAGTATGCTTTTACTGTCTTCCTCCTTCATTTTCTTCTCCTCTATTGGCAGAAACATGTGTGTTCTACCATTCTTCTCCAAGGTGTATGTATTCTTCCTCCCATCATGAATGACATTCTTGTCAAACTTCCATGGTCTTCCCAACAACATATGGCATACATCCATGGGAATTACATCACATAGAATTTCATCTCTATATCCTCCTTTCTTAAAGTCAACCAAGCATTGTTTAGTAACCATTACCTGGTGTCCTTTCTGCAACCATGAGACTTTGTATGGCTTCGAATGTGCAGTTGTCTCCAGCTCCAATTTCTCCACCATCTCTATGGGTACTAAGTTATCAGTACTCCCACTGTCAATTATCACCTTGCATACTCTGTCTTTAGTCTTGCAAGCTATCCTATAGAGACTGTTCCTATGCACTGGATTTTCAACTTCTGGCTCTGGTTTTAAGAGAATCTTCCTCAACATCAGGGATCTTCCATCCTTTGTTCCTTCTACTTCAACATCCCTTCTCCGTTCTTTTGAAATGTGAGATTCACCTCATCCTTCTTTCTTTTTCTCGGGACATTCCCAAGACATGTGTCCTGTCGTTCCACAGGCATAACATCTTACTTCTCCTCCTCCTCTTCTTCCTCTTCCTCTAGAATAACTTTTTCCACCACCTTGTCTTCCTCGGGAACTTCCTCCTCTTTCTGAGTGACTATGTGGTTTTTCAACCTCATCCTTAGACTTATGTGCCTTGTCATGGGTAACTCACTTACCTCTGGTTGGGGCTGGGATTTTACCCCTTCCTCACTGGATTTGTTTTCTGGCCAACTTCTCCTCTGCCTTCAGTGCAAACTGATAAGCATCCTCCACTGTTCTTACCGACATCATGATGAGCTCATCCTGGATTTCATATCTCAGGCTGTTTATATACCTAGAAACCTTTTCCTCATCTCTCTCCCTTTGTCCAGTTCTGATGTTCATCTTGTAAAAATCCTCTGTGTACTCCTTAACTGTCATCCCCTTCTGTCTCAGGTTCTACATCTTCCTAAACAGATTTATTTGATAATATTTGGGCATGAACTTAGCCTTAAACTTGGCTACCATTCTGTCCCAGTTATTTATCTTATGTTTTCCCTTGCTTCTCCTCTCAGCCTGTAGTTCATCCCACCAAAATGCTACATGTCCTTTTAGCCTAGTGACAACCTGTTTCACCTTTTTCTATTCATCAACCTCTTCATAGTCGAAATGTTTGTCCATGGATATTACCCAATCTTGGATTTGCCTCCCATACATTGGGACCTCTATCTTGGATTTGCCTCCCAATATAGCAATTGCTCTTAGAAAACGTTCTTTGGCAACATCCTCCCCTGTAGCTTCTTCGCCTTCTACTTCTTCGCTCTCTACATCGCTAATGTTTCCAGCATCAGGTTCTCGTCTCTACACTACCTCCATCGCCTCTAATATTGCATGAAGTTCTCACATCTTCGTTTCTACAGCCTGATTGGATAGAGGTGGTTCCACTTCTCTCCTTGGTGGCATTGTGTTAACTGTCTGTCACACACAAAGTAGATCTTTGAGTTCTTCTATCTCCTTTATTTTGTCTGCTGTCTGTAAGAAAAAATTTGAATCTGATACCACTTGGTGCAGACCCCCTTCTCTCCTAAGGACTGCGTGACCTCTCGGTCAGGATCTTCAATTCTGGAGTTGAATGACTCTCTAAAACCTTGCTAGTCTCACTTTGTGTTGAACACAGGTCCTCTCGGCGCCTTGCATAGGATTCATGATACCCGTGGCCTTCTCTTTCGTGCTCTGTGAAATATCAGAGTTGGCGTTAGCACCTTTTCTCTCGGCCCGTCCTCTAATGTGACCTTGAGCGATGAACATGTGATTGCAGGTGCGTTCACAAGAGGTTTGAAGTTAAACTACCTTTGGGCCTGCAATTCTCCTCGAGCCTCCACGTGTCTCCCTAGATAAACAATGGTATGGATTGCGGCCCGCCCTCGACTTTTTAAAGTCCACGCAACTCTTGTCCCCGAAATGAGAGATGACCATTGATATCACTATCTTGACGATGCTTCCAAATGGATGACTGAGATCTCTTCCTTGGAATCAATGGTCTGGATATCCCTCTCTCTGATCGATGGTTGGGATTGATTCAGAGTTCCGAACTTTGGAATGTTTGAATTTTTGATATGGAGCAGAAGATCTGCTGACAAGTGTCCCCTCCGATCAACGATTGTGATCTTTGTGATTCTCTAAACTTCGGGGTTTTGAAACCTTATCCCTCGTCGACTTCCTTACTCTAATATTATGGAGCGGACAATTTGCAGACACCTGTCCTCAAGACCAATGGTCCTACCTTCACTTCGGGTAGTTGACCTTTCAACTCGAATCAACGGTCTGAGACCCTCTTCTCAACCAATGGTCGGGATATCCTCCCGGTTTCAGACTTCGGAGATTTCAAATCTCAATCTACACCCTTTCCCCAATGAGTTTGTCCGAAGGCTATAATCCACTGACGCATGTCCACTTCAAATCAACGACTGAGGTTTACTTCGGGTATTTACCCGGAGTGCACAGATTCATGCCATGTCTCCCCTGAATCAAACGACTATAGATCACTTTGGGACTTTACACATAGTTCTCAGATCTTCGCCATGTCTCCTCCTGATCCGATGGCTCAGATTCACTTTGGGTCTTCGGGCCTTCGGGGTTCGATGATCTCAGTTCTCAAAATGAAAATCCCCTGACAAATTTATCGAAGCTCGCAATATGCTGCCAAGTGTCCACTAACATATCAACGACTCTTAGCTCTTCAGGCTTCAGGAATTTCAAGTTTCAAACTTTGTTCCTCTCAATCTCACGATATCTGACGGTTCATATTCACTCGATCGATCCGACGACTGAGATTTCACTTTGGGAATCCAGAACTACGAAATTTGGGAAGTTCAAGTCTCAAATCTTGGTGGTTTCTCTCTCCTGTATGTACGAAGCGTTAAAGCTCACGTACATCGTCTTGAATCAGATGGTTGTTGATCCTTGCACTATGATCCAATGATGAATTTCGCTCCTCCTCCTGAGATTCTGATTTCTCTGACTTAGAATATTTTCTAAGTGTTCAAAGGTTTCAAACCTTTTCTCCTTCGACGACTCTAACTCTTGGATCTCGTTGAAACTTATGAAAAGTGTTATTCCTCCCGAGCTTGGTCTTGCGAAGAATTTGACTTCCCGCGCACTCCTTGTGTTTCAAGGATTTCGATAACTCATATCCGAAGGATTTCTCAAAGATAAATTCCTCTTGCCCTCCTGGCATTCTCCTTTTCTGGTTTTTCGACTTCTTACAAATTCCCTTCGACACTTAGTCGAATCTCGGATCTGTGGACTCCTTGAACCAGATATTTATGCAAAGTTTGTATTCTGGTGGATGACTGTGAATGCCCTGCAACAGTCTCTTTGCACTCCTTGCAAAGGGGAAAGTTTCGTGCTATCTCTTCTAAGTTTCAAAACCAAAACAAATTCCATCAATGCACTCCTTGCATTTTGTGTGTACACCTTGCACCACTTTCAACAGAAGAGAAACAATTGAAACTTATCCTAACATTCATAGTTCCATATACTCATAACGAAATTCATTCATTCATTCATGAAAACACAATAACAAGGAATTTTAAACAATGTTCACACCATTCATTGGGCCAATTTTACTCTGTTATATTCAAAAGTGAAAATGGCTACAACTATAATCAAAACAAAAACTGAAAACTCAGAAATCTCCTACTAACTTGCAGCTAGCCTCATTTGGGCATATAAAACCTCTATTTATCTCAAAGGGTTCTTAGGGTTCCGCCTGACTACTTGCCTACTCCAAAAACCTAACCTAACGACTATCTTAGATCAGTCATATTCCAGAGCAGGAGTGGAAACTCCCACTTCGCTCACAATTGTTCAAGCGTGCTTCAAAGATTTTTTCAGCGCCGAGTTCAGGTGTGCTAATCATTGAGTTCAGATGTGCTTCAAAATATTCACCGAGACTGCCAGTGTTGAGATTCTGGAAAGATTCCCATGCGCTGAGTGGTCCTTCTCCACGTGCTTGCCAACGATGCTCCTGCATCATACTCCTGTTGACAAAAATTCATGGACTCCTGTCCATGAGCTCCTGCACGAACTTTCCATGCTTCTGGATGGTAGCTTCATTTTCCCAACCAACATATTCTAATGGGTGTCCCTTCTAATTGACCAAATATTCAAAATAGGTCTTCCTTCTGGTCTTCTTTCCAATCCTCCGATCAACAATCTTCTCCATCTGTGGTTTTTCTACTATAGGAATTTGTTTCTCCCACTGGACCTTCTCTTGATCTTCTAATCCCTCTATGTCATATTTCCTGTAAGGATACAGGTATGAAAAATTGAATATGGGCGATATTCCCACATCGTCTGGCAGCCCAATATCATAGGCGTTTGCATCAAACTTCCTCAAGATCTTACATGGTCCTATCTTCTTCATTTTTAGTTTGTTATATGTTCTCCTAGGGAACCTCTCTTTCCTGAGATGTGCCAGAACCTGATCTCGTACTTCAAATTTAAGTTCTCTATGGTGTTGATCAACTCTGCGCTTGTACTCCTGGTTAGAACTCTGCAACTGTCCTTTGATCTGGCTATGGAGCTTATGCATTTCTGCAGCAAAATCTTCTGCTCCAGCACTCCTGATATCACTCTGTTCCAAGTCTCTCAACTCAGGCACTCCCCTGGGTTGCATTCCATACAATATTTGGAATGGGCTCTTTCCCATGCTCATGTTTGGTGAGTCATTGTATGCAAATTATGCTTGTGGCAGAATCTGATCCCACTGATTATGGTTCTCATTGACCAGACTCCTCAATAAATTTTCCAAACTTCTTTTTACCACCTCAGTTTTCCCATCTGTCTGAGGGTGATAAGCTGAGTTGAAGGAGAAATCTGTCCCCAAATTCTTCCACAGTGTTTTCCAAAAGTGACCAACAATTTTTGTGTCTTTGTCCGAGACAATGCTTCTGGGTAGGCCGTGAAGTCTCACAGCTTCCTTGAAAAATAGATTTGCAACATGTGTTGCATAACTAGTCTTCTGGCATGGGATAAAATGTGCCATCTTTGAAAATCTATCCACCACCACAAATATGGAATCAAATCCTTTTTTCATTCTTGGAAATCCCAACACAAAATACATGCTTATTGCATCCCAAGGCCTCTCTAGTATTGGCAATGGTTGTTACAATCCAATGTTCTATCTTTTTCTTTTTGCATGTTGGCAGATTCTACATCTGTTCACAAACGTTATCACTTCTATTCTCATACCTGGCCAATAGTATGAACTGCTCAACTGTGCAAATGTTTTATCAAGGACGAAATGTCCAACCAATCCTCCACTATGCTTTTCCTTCAAAAGGTTATCCCTCATTGAGAATTTTGGTATGCACAACTGATTTCCATTGAACAACAATCCCTCTTGAATAATATACTTTGTCCACTGGCTCATGTCCCTCCACACAGGATTTTCACATGCTTCATATGCTTCCTTAAAATCTGCATCATCACAATACATGTCCTTAAGGTGTTCAAACCCCAAGGTATTCACTTGAAATTCCTGTAGAATCAATCATCTCATGCTTAATGCATCAACAACTTTGTTAGCATTCCCAACAATATGTTTTATGATAAAAGTAAATTTTTTCATAAACTCAACCCACTTTGCATGCCTCTGATTCAATTTTTCTTGTCTGGTTATGAATTGTAAAGCCTAGTTATCGCTATACAAGACATTCATGTGGGACAAGGTAATGTCTCCACTTCTTCAAGGCTTAAATTATGGCATAAAAATCCTTATCATATGTGGAGTAATTTCTCTTGGTCTCATTCAGCTTCTCACTGAAATAGGAAACATGTCTATTATACTGGCTCAAAACTGTTCCAATTGCAACTCCACTTGCATCACATCTCACCTGAAATGTCTTTTCAAAATTTGGCACGGATAGAATTGGTCATTCTGTTATTTTCTCCTTCAGTATATTGAATCTCTTCTTGGCCTCCTCTGTCCATTTAAAATACTTGTGCTTCTTCTTCACTGTATCCATCATTGGCACACAAATTTCACTGAAGTCTCTGATGAACTTCCTATAGAAACTTTCTAGTCCATGGAAGCTCCTTACCTCAAACATACTCTTTGGTGATGACCATTCTTTGATTGATTTCACCTTCTTTGGATCCATCTTCAGTTCATTTGAAGAGATCACAAAACCCAAGTAAATGAGTTCTGTCTTCATAAAAGAGGACTTCTTTAGATTTATCAACAACTTCTCCTACTATAGTCTCCTCATCACTAGTGTCAAGTGCCTCAAATGATCCTCTTTAGTCTTGCTAAAGATCAGTATATCATCCAGATATACAACCACAAACTTGCCAATGAAATCTTTCAGTATCTCATTCATCAGCCTCATAAAAGTACTTGGGGCATTTGTTAAACCAAATGGCATAACAAGCCACTCATAGAAAACTTCATTTGTCTTAAAGGTTGTCTTCCACTCATCACCTTCTCTCATTATAATCTGGTGATATCCACTTTTCAAATCTATTTTAGAAAATAAATTGGCTCCACTTAAACAGTCCATTAAATCATCCATTCTTGGTAAAGGAAATCTATACCCGATGGTAATCTTTTTAATGGCTCTTGAGTCTGTGCATATTCTCCATCCTCCATCCTTCTTTGGACTCAACACAGTTGGTACTGCACATGGACTCAATCTCTCTCTGACCAAACCCTTTTCTAACAATTCATGGACTTGGTTCTTCACTTCCTCATTCTCTCAAGGTGTCAATCTGTATGTTGCTTTGTTTGGCAGACTTGCTCCTGGTATCAAGTCAATATGGTGGTTGATACTTCTAATGGGTGGTAATGAGTTAGGCAGCTCATCCACCACTATGTCAGAAAAATTATCCAACAATTCCTGAACTTCGTTAGGAAAATCATCCATCGAAGTACTTGTAAGGATAACTCTGGGTTTCCTCACCACAACAAACTGCATCTTCTGTTCTTTCTTGAATTCTTTCAGGAGTTACTTCCTGCTCATGAAAAGTATGCTTGTGCTGGATTCCTCCTTCACTTTCTTCTCCTCTATTGGCAACAACATGTGTGTTCTACCATTATTCTCCAAGGTGTATGTATTCTTCCTCCCATCATGAATGACATTCCTGGCAAACTTCCATGGTCTTCCCAACAAAATATGGCATACATACATGGGAATTACATTACGTAAAATTTACTCTCTGTATCCTCCTATCTTAAAGTGAACCAAGCATTGTTTAGTAACCATTACCTCGTGTCCTTTTTGCAACCATGAGACTTTGTATGGATTCATATGTGTATTTGTCTCCAACTCCAATTTCTCCACCATATCTGTGGAGACTAATTTATCAGTGCTCCCACTGTCAATTACCACCTTGCATACTCTATCTTTAGTCTTGCAAGCTATCCTGAAGAGACTATTCCTCTGCACTGGATTTTCAACTTCTGGCTCTGGTTTTAAGAGAACATTCCTCAACATCAGGGATCTTCCATCCTCTACTCCTTCTGCTTCAACATCCCTTCTATGTTCTTCTAAAATGTGAGCTTCACCTCCTCCTTTATTTTTCTTGTTACATTCCCAGGACATGTGCCTTGTCTTTCCATAGGCATAACATCTTAATTATCCTCCTCCTCTTCTTCCTCTTCCTCTAGAAGAACTTCTTCCAAAAACCTGTCTTCCTCGGGAACTTCCTCCTCTTTTTGAGTGACTATGTGGTTTTTCATCCTAGTCCTTAGAATTATGTGCCTTGTCATGGGTAACTCCCTTACCTCTGGTTGGGGCTAGGATCTTACCCCTTCCTCACTGGATTTGTTTTCTGGCCAACTTCTTCTCTACCTCCAATGCAAATTGATAATCATCCTCCACTGTCCTTATCGACATCATGCTGAGATCATCCTAGATTTCATATCTCAGGCCATTTATATACCTGGCACCCTTTTCCTCATATCTCTCCATTTGTCCAACTCTGATGTTCATCCTGTAGAACTCCTATGTTTGCTCCTTAAATTTCATCCCCTTCTATCTCATGCTCTTCATCTTCCTGAACATATTGATCTGATAATCTTTGGGCATGAACTTAGCCTTCAACTTGGATACCATTTTGTCCCAATTATTTATCTTCTATTTTCCCTTGCTTCTCCTCTCAGCCTGTAGTTCATCCCACCACAACGCTGCATGTCCTTTTAGCCCGGTGACAACCTGTTTCACCTTTTTCTCTTCATCGACCTCTTCATAGTTGAAATGTTTGTCCATGGATATTACCCAATCCAACAACTCTTCAACATATAACTTGAATTCATACATTGAGACCTCTATCTTGGCTCTGCCTCCTAATATAGCAACTTCTCTCAACAAACGTTCTTCAACAACATCCTCTCCTGTAGCTTCTTCGTATTCTACTTCTTCGCTCTCTGCATTGTTGATGTCTCCAGCATTAGGTGCTCATCTCTGCACTACCTACATCACCTCTAATCTTACACGAAGTTCTCTCATCTCCCTTTCTACAGTCGATTGGCTAGAGATGGTTCCACTCATCTCCTTGGTGGCATTGTGTTGAATTTCTGTCACACACATAGTACAACTTTGAGTTCTTCTATCTCCTTTCTTTTATCTGCTGTCTGTAAGAAAAACATCAGCTCTGATACCACTTGGTGCAGACCCCCTTCTCTCCTAAGGGATGCGTGACCTCCCATTCAGGATCTTCGATTCTGGAGGCAAATGACTCTCTGAAACCTTTCTAGTCTCACTTTTTGTTGAACACAAGTCCTCTCGGATCCCTGCGCAGGCTTAACGATACCCGCAACCTTCTCTTTCATGCTTTGTGAAATATCAGAGTTGGCATTAGCACCTTTTCTCTCGACCCCTCCTCTGATGTGACCTTGGGCGATGACCACGCGATTGCGGGCACAACCACAAGAGGTTTGAAGTAAAACTACCTTTGGGCCCACAATTCTCCTCGAGCCTCCACGTGTCTCCCTGGTGAAACCACGGTATGGATTGTAGCCCTCCCTCGAATTTTTAAGGTCCATGCAACTCCTATCCCCGCAATGCGAGAGGACCGTCGATCTCATGATATTGACGGTGCTTCCAGACGGACGACTAAGATCTCTTCCTTGGAATCAACGATCCATATCTCCCTCTCTCTGATCGACGACTGTGATCGATTCGAAATTCTAGACTTTAGAATTTTCAAATCTCAAACCTTGGTTTCCTTTGCAGAGCAGTCTTATGGAGTAGAAGATCTGCTGAAAAGTGTCCCCTCCAATCAACGCTTGCGATATCTACGGTTCTCTAGACTTTGGGGTTTTGAAACCTCAAACCTCGCCTCCTTCCATACTAAAATATTTCGGAGTGGATGATCTGCGGACACATGTCGTCAAGATCAATGTTCCTACCTTCACTTCGGGTGGTTGACCTTTCAAGTCAAATCAATGGTTTGAGACCCTCCTCTCGATCAATGGTTGAGATCTTCTCCAGGTTTTGTACTTTGGATATTTCAAATCTCAATATCCACCCTTTCCCCAATGACTTTGTTCGAAGGCTATAATCCACTGACACATGTACACCTCAGATCAACGATTGAGGTTTACTTCGGGTCTTTACCCGGAGTGCACGGATTCACGTCACGTCTTGCCTGCATCTGACGACTATAGATCACTTTGGGACTTTACCCGGAGTTCTCATATCTTCACCATGTCTCCTCCTGATCTGATGGCTTAGATTCAATTCAGGCCTTCGGGGTTTGTCAATCTCAGTTCTCAAACTGAAAATCCCACAACAAATTTCCTGGAGCTCGCGATCTGCTGATAAGTGTCCATTGATAGATCGATGACTCTCGGCTCTTCGGGCTTCATGAATTTCATTTTCATTTTCACTTCGGGAATCCAGAACTTCGGAATTTGAGAAGTTCAAGTCTCAAATCTTGGTGGGTTCTCTCTCCTGTATGTACAAAGTGTTAAATCTCACGTACCTTGTATTGAATAAGACGACTATTTATCCTTGCATTGTGATCCAACGACCAATGTCACTCCTCCTCCTGAGCTTCTGATTTCTCTAACTTAGAATATTTTCTAAGTGTTCAAAGGTTTCAGACCTTTTCTCCTCTGACGAGTCCAACTCATGGATCTCGTTAACACTTATGAAAAGTGTTATTCCTCCTGATCTTGGTCTTGTGAAGAATTCAACTTCCCGCGCACTCCTTGCATTTCAAAGATTTTGATAACTCAGATCCGAAGGATTTATCGAAGATAAATTCCTCTCACCTTCTTGGTGTTCTCCTTTTCTGGTTCTTTGACTTCTTACAAATTCCCTTCGACACTTATTCTAATCTCAGATCTATGCACTCCTTCCACCAGATCTTTACACAAGGTTTGGATTCTTGCAGATGATTGTGCATGCCTTGCACCAGTCTCTTTTCAATCCTTGCAAAGGGGAAAGTTTTGTGCTATCTCTTCTGAGCTTCAGAACCGAAACTGATTCCGTCAACGCACTCCTTGCATTCTGTGTGCACACCTTGCACCACTTTCAACATAAGAGAAACACTTGAAACTTATCCTAACATTCACAGTTCCATCTACTCATAACGAAATTCATTCATTCGTTCATGAAAACACAATAACAGGGAATTGTAAGCAATGCTCACACCATGCATTGGGTCAATTTTCCTCTGTTATATTCAAAAGTGAAAATGGATACAACTATAATCAAAACAAAAATTGAAAACTCAGAAATCTCCTACTAAGTTGCAGCTAGCCTCATTTGGGCGTACAAAACCTTTATTTATCTCAGAGGGTTATTAGGGTTCCCCTCAACTACTTGTCTACTCCAAAAACCTAACCTAACGACTATATTAGATCAGTCATATTCCAGAGCAGGAGTGGAAACTCCCACTTCACTCGCAATCGTTCAAGCGTGCTTCAAATATTTTTTCGGTGTTGATTTCAGGCGTTCTAATCGCTAAGTTCAGACGTGCTTCAAAATATTCGCCGAGACTGCCAATGTTGAGATTCTGGAAGGATTCCGATGCACTGAATTTTCTTGCTCCATGTGCTTGCCAATGATTCTCCTGTATCAATCATCTCCCCCAAACTGAATATGTTTCATGCCGTCATGCAACCCAATACCTCTGTATCTGTTGGCAGTCAGATATTCGTGTCGTTTTCATCGATATTTAAAACATAGTTTTGACAAATGAATTTTTTTAATAGTTGCCTCTTTGTGTCTACGAAGACTTCAATTACGATTTTTGTTTAAAAATATTGCTTGATTGGTTTTTGCGTGTTTTTGAGTTTATTTCTTTCAATAAATCTCTCGCTTATTCTTGTTCAATTTCATGACTGTTTAAGCATGAAATTGAAACAAGCTTGGTCTAAACACATCATACAAATTCTAAAACTTCTCCTTATGAAATTGGATGAGTCTTTAAAAAACACCTAATGATATTAAGAACCTTAAAGGGTATCGAGCATATCATTTTGTAAATTACCATTAGTATATGAGTTGATCGCCTTTGGGTTATTCCTTAATCATTTTTTTATTTGGGGTTTTGATTGGTACCTACCACATCCATGATCGTTGTTTGAAACTAAACTTTGATTTAATTTTAAAATTTGAATGCTATCCCCTATTGTCATATCGTGGTCTAATCATTGTTGTACATGAATATTAGCCATGCTCTGAAATAATTACACCCTCGTCCTGCTGGCTTGAGCTTGCATTCGTTGCATCATTGGTGGTGCTTCATTTTTTGGGTTAGGTTCTCAATAGAGGAGGTGGTTTTCGATTACATGTGTCCTTTGGTTCAATATTCAATCAAAAACCTGAGTGGTGGTTATGGTGGCCTTCTCCCGAAACCTTATTTATCGGTCCACCTTCGAAAATGAAGAACTTATCATTCATATCGGGTGGTTTCAAACACTTTCCCCTCTTTTCTACACCTGTTGATATATCATGACCAATTCTGGCCCCAGTGGTAAGGACAGAGCTGAATGTCTCATAGGCCTTGCTCTCCCACGATGACATTGTGGATGATCTCACGGTCTTTGGGTGGGTTAAGTTCATACAATATTTCGAGGGCTTTAACATTGAAGTCGCTCAAGATTTCGCCCAGAACTTTGACAATACTAGGGCCAAAATAGGTGATTTACAGTTGCAAGTCAGTGAGGAATCAATTGCAGAATCCAGAGGCCTATCCCGAGAAGGATATCGCTGGTTCAATAATTTCAAATTTGAAGGTATCCCTTGGAACCTGTTAATGATTTCCAAGAAGTCATGCTATGATGTCAAAGGTACACCCATAAATCTGTTCAAACCTCGATGGCACGGTTTACTATTAATTATCAATAAATTCGTCATCTGCGAGGGAGGACATGGATTAGTATTATTGTTTCATATTCATCTGTTAATGTTTTTCTTAGGGTTTGGCTTAAACATGCCATTTTACCTGCTTAAAATCCTTCAAAATATGGCTAGATTTTATCAGAGGAAAAATCCTAATGCACAGTCCAGTCTCTTTCATCATGGCTTGATTCGAATCTTAGTCATTTCCAAATTGTCAAAGGCTAGAGATAACTGGAAAACTTTCATGGATAGGAATGGTTTTGTTCCACTCACACCTGAAACAGTAAGCGACTTACCCCTATGTTTTGACGAGCCCACCAACCCTTGCCCATAGAATCACTCTCTACGTGACCTTCATGTCAAATTGAAAGAATACCCTATGTCATTTACCGAAGCCCCTATTGATTTGCATAAATCAACCAGAAGCACACACTAGAGGCACAAATTCGTTCCTAAAAAATCTTTAGAGGACGTGTTGGATAAATTCAACGACAAGGTCTCTATTACTCCTAATCCTGGGTAGGATGTGGTTGATATAAATGAAATTAAAACCAATAAGAAGGGAAAACATAAAACACAGAGGGTTCCATATATTGATTTCATGAACAAAAGGAACGACCGACGAAAACCCTATCCCCATCATTTATGTTGAAGACCCGATATTTGTTGATTATACTAGTGTTTATTCACCCCAACATGATTTCATGTCTAATTTGCCTCCTTTTTTAAAGGAACACGAAGGTTGCTCGAGTATTCAGTATGAACTCAAAAGGATTATGGAACAGGGTAAACCTATTACTACAGATCAATCTTGTCCATTGCCAAATCTAGAACCAATGTATTGTGAAAGTTGTTTTGACTGGATCCAAAGATACTATCGAGAAATCCCTTACCTACAAGCTAAATTGAATCAAGTAATGACTCAGAAATCAGTTCTAGAAAAGGAAAAAGATGATCTTAGAGCTCGCATCTGATCGAATTCGCTCAGAGCCAACAAACGTTTCAAGAGATCGTGAGATGTGATTATAAAAAACTCCACCACTTTCATTGCTATTGTAAATTCCGATTAGTTTGATGTTTCCCATTCAATTTTCTAATTGGTAAATACTTTTCTTGTAATTCACGATTGGATTTTGTTTGGATAATAAATGAATTCGTTTTTATTTTGTTTTTATTTAGACCGGCTACAGAATCAAAGATTTTGTAGCTTGTATTTAAAATTTATTTACTTAATTGTTTTCTAATTTAGATTTCGTTTTTCTTTGTCTCAGGTGAACAACAGGTCAATGTGAAACGATTAATAGAACGCGTCAAAAGTTGGGAATATAATGGAATTGTAAATTTCGTTTTTGAAAAACAATGTTTTAATGATGTAACTATTTTGGATTAATGTTTTCAACAGACTTATCTTTATGGTTATTTTGTTTTAGTAAATTCTTTTTAAAGTAGATCTGTCTCTATCTTGCATCATATGAGGAACATACTAGGAACTTGTTTTAAATAGCACTGCTTGCCCAAGGAGAGGGGCAATTCCTCTTGGACCATATGATGAACTTATTATTCTTAAACTATATGGGATAAAAAAATACTCTTTGGATTTGGTCGTTTTGTAGACTGTGCAATGTTATTATTGCTTCTCATATAATTTCTGGACATGAAACTTTATTTGTATTGAACTAGCTTTAGACTATTCTGCATATAACTTTTCATGTTATGTTTTTCTTTATGTGGTTCATTATATTTTGGTTCTTTTAATATCTGTGACTGATCGTCTATCTATGCAACTTGAGTTTACATCTAATGTTGGGTAGTTGGTAATACCATTTGCTAAGTGTTGGGGTTTATTTCGCTTTTAGCTATTGGACATTTTAATGTCACATGAGATAAAATCTATTTGCCTTTCTGTTATCATAGACTTGTTCCGAAATATAAAAGACTTCCTTTGGTTGTTTTAGGAAGTATTGTTATTTCTTTTGTCATAGATTTATACTTGACACAGGTTAAGAGGAGCTTATACAAACACATAAAGATGATTCTAGCTTAGTATTGCTGATCAACGCTAGGTTAGTTGGTTTAATTTTTATTTGATTTGTTGATTTGTGAATGAATACTGATTACATCATTTAAACGTTAAATGATTTGTCCATTATTGTTATATCATATATAATCTTATTCACTCATTGTTTATTATTTTGTCATTTATAATACAAAAACAATTTCCTTTATTTTTCATCTTATTTTGATCCATTAGTTAAAAAAAATCATTTTCACAAGGCTTTATTTAAACCTTGTAATTGTATATATCTATTGTATATAATACTACTATTAGTTAAGCAATTGTATTAAATTGTTGATTTATAGAATTGTACATTTAGTTAGTTTACATCTTTTAATTATTTTAGAATCCTAGTTGGCTAATGGAGCCAAAAAACCCATTAGGGTAGATTATTCCAAATGAATTGGGTTAAATAGACAACCCCGGTCCGGATCTTCCCTTCTCGTTGACGGTGTGTCTTAAATGCTCGTCAACAAATGGCACTAGAAGGAGGGCCTGAAATTCATTGATGGCATGAGGAGGCCATAGGACTCTGATACAGATTTTATGAGAAGAATGAAATGACTATAGATTATTAACAGATGCTTAACACAAAATAACAGAGATACAATAAAATTGATTTTCTATTCAACAAGTAAATAAGCTGAAACTATAAAATGCAGTGGAAAACAAGCTTGCTGGAATGAGAAGAGTTGTGATGACTACGCTCATTCGCAAGAAGATGATTACAATGAGGCTCTGAAGGCCTTTTTACAATAAACAGGAGTGTCAAAAACCCTAGACATACAAAAACCTAACCCTAGGAGATGAAGTGCCAAAAGTCATGTGGGCCCTGTTTGGGTAAGTCAGTACATCAACTTCCCGGGGTCATAACATTTGCATACGATATCCATTTTAGACGCACGATAACCCATTGGAAAGATTTATCTGAGTAATACAACTATCAATAAAAATTTCATGAAGAAAATTTTCGATCGAAAGACACCCCAAAAAACGTCGTTTAAGGCCTGAAAATGGCTCCAAAAGTTAAGGACCCAAAAAACAGCTAAAAATATTAAATTACCAAAATTGCCAGAAAGTTGTTTTGAGATAGCTAGAAAAGGTGGGTGGCCATCGATATCCACTTTGATCAATCCTTCCTCCTTATGAAGCAAAGGTATCCATTATGTTGAGTTCCCCCATTAGATGAGGAAATTTCTGCTGAATTTGGCCCCAACTGAGCCACTTGCCTTGGTACAGGAGCTGCCCTTCTTTGATGACTCGATAAAGGTGGATCCTTTTCTATCAAGTGCTCTTGATCTATGTGTCCACAATCTGATCACTAGATTCCTGTTGTATGCAATCAGGGTTGAGCTCTGTTGGTGTCAGCTGTTATGCTACATTTGAGGTGTCTAATAATGGTGGGAAATAAGGTCGTAGGAGGCCCACATTGAACACTGGGTGCAGGCCAAGGAAAGGAGGAATGTTGAGCTCAAAATAATTATCCCCCGTAGCCTTGGTGATGGTGTATGACCGATAACTGAGTGGGCGAAGCTGCTGATGGGGTCCTGTAAGGCATTCTTTCTACAAGTGCAACCAAACTTTGTCGCCCGCTATTGAGCCTCTAAATTGAAATCCCCACTACCCTATTATACTCCTCATCTATACCTTTTTAGCTTACCTAATATTGGATAAATGACAAAGAACACTACCATTAGCCATTGATAAGGTCATAAGGTAAAGTATAATTAATTCATGCATTTTTGTGGTTTATTGAGCTAGGAGATTAAATGTTTCATGTACTAATGCTTCAATTTTCCATGTATAAACTTTGACCTCTAGATAAGTCCATCCTTCCTGTACCAGCTCAGCTATCAGGTACTTATGCGCCAGATTGCCACTGTCCGAATCCGGTACCAAGCGCACCTTCTATTCAGATATGGTACCGAATCTCACCTGTTGTGATCCGATATGAACGACCGTAGACTGTCGTGATTCGATACCAACCATTTGTGCACTGTTCGGATCCGGTACCATCTACCTGTCACAATCCGATACCAATACAGGAAGCCGAATGTACCAAGTTTATCTCTAGATCATGCCCAAAGCCAATTGTTGGATGTTTATTGAATCATAAATGTTTTAGCAAGGATATTTTAGGATAGTATGTTATTGCTTCATCCTCATGCACTTTGTGTCATGAGGATGAAGCTTAAAATATGTAACCGAATAATTAAATTTGACAATTGACTGATTTGAAAAAGATTTCACCTCCTTGTGTTTCACGACTAAGACTGTTTAAATAGTCATGGCAAGGATGGTGGAGGTAGTGGAGAGTTAGCATAACACAACATGTGAAGCAATGTTATATTTTGTAGAACATATTCTGGGTGAAGATTAATAGAAGGACATCATTTATCTCCATGTCTTGATCGTCTATGATTGAATGTGAGTTGAGTTGTTAGCATAGTTTGATTCTATGTTTTGAAGTTTGAGTAAGAGTAATGTGTGGGTTGAAAGAAAGCTTACTGTAGACTCCAGTCGCTGACCTGTTGAAGAGGCAAGGGCCCACCGCCCAACAAAGGTCAGCATCTTCGTAGATTAGTATTAGCATTTGATTTCAATAGTGTAAATGTTAGGTTAGCTGAAGATTTAATTATTTTAGATCATAGCAGTATAGTTTAGACTAGGATTTCGATTATATGATTTGTTAAGAACCAAACATCAATATAGCATATAAAAACCTCAAGAAAAGTACTCAATGCCTTGAAAAAGAGATAATTTCATATAATAAGTCTCTTTGAGGGGGCAACCTCCTTTTACCCCACTTAAATGTTCAAGTACAAGATGATTCAAAATGAAAATGTCTCCTTGGTAT
>JZKD02S1334782.1:454770-498253 GCA_000966675.3 Picea glauca | reverse complement strand
AAGAGAATATACCTTCCAACCCAATACCATCCCAGCCTGTAAAAAGGTTTTCAGATGAGCCTCCCCTGTCACCGTGCAAAGCACTCTTTAATAAAAACCAAAATAAGTGACTATGGACATGAAGCCTTTGATGGAAAAAGGGTTTAAGAGACTAACCCACTGGGATATTGAACAGGTCTGCTGGTAGTGGGTACTGGTCTATGGTATGACTAGGCAAACCCATCAGGGTATTGAACAGGCCTGTTGGCAATGGGGCATTCTTCCCGGGGAAGGGATCTCTCACTAATTATCACAACTACCCCACCGGAGTACTGAACAGGCTTGCTGGCAGTGGGTTCTGGTTGAGAAATGTCTCATCTATACTTGTCTGATTGAAAAATTCATGTTTGTCATCTAAAAAATGAACACTATAAGCAAAGGTCACTATTGGAATTTATGAGATACAAACTCCAGATTAACAAGCAACATAATTACTACAAGCAAATGTCCATTTGAGAATTACCCTAATTCAACTTTACCGTTCGGGCATCTAAAGCCTACATTACCTAAGAAGGAAACTTCTTAAGAGTGGAGCCCTAACTAGGGAGTCTAATCTACTTATACTATGAAATTTATCTATAACATCTAATGATAGTAAATCTCTGAAGCAAGTTAGGTTGGATTTTTTCTTCTGGAAAACATATAACAATCTCCCTGTTTTCACCGTTGAATGCTACCTTTGTCAATAAGTCATCAAAAGAAAGGCGATTTCAATTTTTAGGCATGTGATCATATGCTAGGTGATAAATGTACTTCTGGAATTGATTTGGTTTCTTTTCTCTTATCATATTTTCTCCATTTTGATACATAGTGTTGAATCTTCTTGCATAAGGATAAGCAACATCCTTGGCATGGGGGAAGGTCAAAGAGCTCCTTCAGAACTCTTTTTTAGACTCACATCTCACCTTCAGAAACCAGCATGATCACCCTACAACCCCGCAGAACCAAACAAAAAAGAAGATAAAGCACAAAATAAAGAAGTACAAGAAATTCCAGTACCGAGCTTCCAGAAAACTCCAACCTAAAAAGATGAATTCTGATAATCTACAAGCAGTCGCATATGCTATGGGTATTGATCATACAAAGGTAAAAGCAAAGGTAACATGGTATTTATTTTCCTCTGCTCATAAAACTACAATAGGTATGAAAATATATACTAGATATTATGACCTTAGTATTAAAACCATGCACCTATCCCTCATACCCATATGCCTAAACTTAATTAATCCTCTCATAAGTGCTCAAAAATGGTTGAGGGAAAAATCACATCAAAGCATGAATATGAAGCATGTCTAGTAATGATAGGCCACGAACGTACTTCATCCTTAAGCAAATCACAAACTTATCTTGTGTCATGAGCCATGATCCAACATTAAATTCACCACTCGGAAGTCCAATCACCTATCCAAAAATGATGCTTTGACACCCAATGTCTTGTCCTCATCATTACATTAACGGGTAGAAATGAAATGGCTTATCTGGGTGGAAAACATATCCAGATAAGCCTCATCTGGTCTTAAATTTTCCTTGCAACATCCTTACTTAAACTTACCATTTGCATGATCGACACCATAACCATATTTCCCTTGTCATTACCTTTCTCCAGTTCCGAGCCTACTCCTCTCTGTGATCTCCGGTACCAAACCCTTACCCTCATCAATTGATTAAATCCTTGCGCTACAACCCAATTTTTTTCTCACAATTTATAATGATGGTTGTAAGTAGACATGAACTGGTCTTCCAAATTTATAGAGAGATAGAGGAGTTCCAACTATGTCGAGAGAAGTATGAGAGATCGATATGGATGCCATTTTTGGACAAATTCATAGGTTGGCACGAGAAGATATTTCACGAATTTATTTAGGGTTACGATGGAGAGATTGCGCATATAGGCAATCTGCAACTAACAATCAATGAAGCAACCTTAAGGGAGGTCACAAAATTACCTAACAGAGGAGCCAAGTATTTCAAAGGAGTAGGAATCAACAAGGAAATGTGCCAACGATTTTTGAAAGAAGACCATCAACGCCCTAATTGGAAAAAGGGTTTCCCTAGGAACTATATCAAGGAAGAGTATCATTAAATGATTGCTAGTCTTCAACGATTCCTCACTTGTGAGGGAAGGTATGCTGTGACCTTCATATATCATCTTAGTCTTCTATTACACTTTGAAGAAGGCCCTAAAATTGATTTCCCATATTTTTTATGGATGAGTTTGAACAAAATGGTAAGAGGTGTCAAATCCCTATCCAAAACTGAGAAGACTAGAATTTACCATCAAGGTCTTATTAAGATGCTAGTTTTACATGAAATTAGGAAGAAAAGGATTAGTTGGAAAATCCTTATCACTCAACACCTTCCCACAAAAAACAAACCTGTGGAGGAAGCCCAACGTGCTCCAAACAAAAATAAGGAACCTCAAAAGAAAAAGGGCAAGAAGGATAAGGCAACTCCATCATCATCCAAAACGGTGAGCCAACACGAAAAAGCTAGTAAACAAGCAAGGCCCTCTTCCACAGTCAATAAGACTTTTAAAATTCAAGAATCAAAAGGTAAAACCAAATTAGTAGAGGAGACTTCAACAATAGAACTTGAGGAGAAGGGCCATAAGACAAAAACTGTAAGGAAAGTTAAGAATATCTCAGAAAATAAAAGTGAACAGTCTATAGAACAATCCCCTGTAACCATTCCACAAATAGAAAAGAAGAAAAGGAAGCCTATGAGCACCCTTGATCTAGTACCTCCTTGTAAAAGAACCATAAGGAGCATGGCAAAGAAAGGAGAGGCAGTTGTCATTCCTCATACACAGGAAGATCCAATCGATCTTACCTCCCCTTCTGAAGACTTATCAGTCCAGGATGACATCCCTAGTTTGACCGATGAACAAGCCACTATTACTTTATGTGGGATGAAGGAGGAAGTGGAGGGAAGAGAATACATCCAGCTAGTAATAATGGAGTCAACAAGGACTTTAAAAAAAGAACAGATGAAGAAAAATATTGGGGAACTGCAAAAACAAAATCAGGAACTCAAATAAAAAGTGAAGGAATACGAACTATTGGACAGGTATATCGAAAAGGAAAACGAGCAATTGAAAGCAACTAGCCAACAACTTCAAGATGACCATGAAGAGACTTATAATAATCTCAAGAAGGTACTATGACTCCTACATTACATCAGGGTCATAAAAAGGGAGCTGAAAGAGGAAGCCTCAACCATCAACATCATTGATCCATAGAAGTAAATAATGAAGTATCAAGTTTTGAAAAAAATTGTGTTTGTTTTCAGTTGCATGAGGACATGCAATGGTTTTGGCATGGGGGAATGTTGAGCCTCTAAATTGAAATCCCCACTACCCTATTATACTCCTCATCTATACCTTTTTGGCTTACCTAAGCTTGGATAAATGACAAAGAACACTACCATTAGCCATTGATAAGGTCATAAGGTAACGTATAATTAATTCATGCATTTTTGTGGTTTATTGAGCTGTGAGATTAAATGTTTCATGTACTAATGATTCAATTTTCCATGTATAACCTTTGACCTCTAGATAAGTCTAGCCTTCCTGTACCAACTCAACTATCAGGTAGTTATGCGCCAGATTTCCACTATCCGAATCTAGTACCAAGTGCACCTTCTATTCAGATCCGGTACCGAATCTCACCTGTCGCGATCCGGTACCAACGGACATAGACTGTCATGATTCGGTACCAACCATTTGTGCATTGTTCGGATCCGGTACCATCTACCTGTCACGATCCAGTACCAATACAAGAAGTCGAATGTACCAAGTTTAGCTCCAGATCGTGCCCAAGATAATTGCTGGATGTTTATTGAATCATAAATGTTTTAGCAAGGCTATGTTAGGATAGTTTGTTATTGCTTCATCCTCATGCACTTCGTGTCATGAGGATGAAGCTTAAAATATGTAATCGAATAATTAAATTTGAAAATTGACTGATTTGCAAAAGATTTCACCTCCTTGTGTTTCACGACTAAGACTGTTTAAATAGTCATGGCAAGGATGGTGGAGGTAGTGGAGAGTTAGCATAAAACAGCATGTGAAGCAATGTTACATATTGTAGAACATATTCTGGGTGAAGATTAATATAAGGACACCATTTATCTCCATGTCTTGATCGTCTATGATTGAAAGTGAGTTGAGTTGTTAGCATAGTTTGATTCTATGTTTTAAAGTTTGAGTAAGAGTAATGTGTGGGTTGAAAGAAAGCTTACTATAGACTCTAATCGCTGACCTGTTGAAGCGACAAGGGCCCACTTCCTAACAAAGGTTAGCATCTTCATAGATTAGTATTAGCATTTGATTTAAATAGTGTAAATGTTAGGTTAGATGAAGCTTTAATTCTTTCAAATGATATCAGTATAGTTTAGACTAGGATTTCGATTATATGATTTCTCAGAGATCTTTTACTCACTCTGTTTTTCATGTGCTCTGTTTTTGTTTTTTATGAATTTGATTTTGTTTCATGGACATGAATGTTGGCAGCAGTAGTCAGACATATTTGAAGGAGAACTAGTGAAGTTCACAACAACACATTGTGAACCCTAACATACTCAGTATATTGACTATTGAACTACCCATGTTATGTCTTGATGATTGATGTGTGATTTCCCTTTCAGAAGTGTGATTGCATAGTTAGTTTTCTGGGTCAGATAGTAGAGTTGATCTGTCAAAATAACTCCATCGCATACTTTCATGTGCCATAATGGACTAGATAGCCTCTTTGTGAAAGACAACCAAAGTGTGTTTCAGTTTGCTAGTTTGGTTTGTTTCCAGCATACATAATCTAGAATAGTTCTATACTCATGACATTAGAATTACCTTTCTTAATGGTGTCTTGTAACTCTGTTGATTACGAATCCCGTATTGATAATTAATGAGTGCATTATACTAAACATATAAGCAACACAACACCCAGCTGAAACTTATGTGGCACCCGATGTTGATCATGGCGTTGCTTGTACTTGTCATTGGACTTCTGTAGGATATCCTGAACCTGTTGGCGGATGTGCTGGATTCACTCAATGAATCAGGTGGCTTTGTCATATTCAGTTAGAGAAAGATATGAGTCGATCGAGGTGACTGCAAGGGGAAGTGAAACATGTATGGTACCCAATAGTTGGAATCCCAACCCCACTTGAAAGGGGCTGTGGCTGGTTGAGCTATGCAGGGCTCGGTTGTAGCTATGATGGACATAGGGAAGACTCTCATCCCATGTGCGAGGGTGCTTGGAATTATACATGCATAGGATATGCATGATCATTTGATTTATGACCTCGGTTTGGCCATTTTTCTGGGGGTGGAAGGCCGTGGATTTGGTGAGCTTGGTGTCCAACAGTGACCAGAGGCTTGACCAGAATGTGATGAGAAATCGACTGTCCCGATCTGAGACAATGGTTTGTGGGATTACAAAATGTACCTAGACTCGTTCAAAGAAGAGATTGGCAATGGCTTCTACTGTGATTCTCTTCTTCTAGGAAACCAGAATCACCATCTTAGAAAAGAGATCAACAACCACAAAAACACAGTCATTTCCCCGCTTGGTGGATGGGAGGCCCGAGATGTAGCCCATTGAGATGGATTCCCATGGCCTGTTAGGAGTAGGAAGATGGGTGTACAAGCCTTGTTTCTTAGTGCTCAGTTTGGAAATAATGCAGGCACTACAAGACCTGATATACTTGCTGACCTCCTGTCGAAGTTTCATCCAGTAGAAATGTTTCTGTAGCATCCCCACTATCCTTTCAACGCCGAAGTGTCCTACCACCCGACTGTAATGGGCTTCCCAGATCATCTTCGCTCGCTCACTTGATGGAACACAGATATGGCCCAAACAACACAACAACCCATCCTGAAGATGGAAATTATCGACAACTGCATTTCCACCCAACATTTGGCAGGTGGTGGTGAAGTCCGGGTCTCTCTCATAGAGTTGGGGCCATCCAGAGGTCTCATGGCCGCAAGAGTATAGCACCATGGTGAGTTCCGCGACTAGCGGTCTACTAAGGAAATCAATGACGCGACTGGTGCTTCCTGTTTTATACTTGATGTTGAGGTGGAATTGTTGTAAGTATGTGGACCACTTTTGATGGCGGTGATTATGTAATTTGCCTTGTGTTTGCATGAACTGCAGTGGCTTATGAATAGTGTGGATGACTGTCTCCTTCCCAAAAATGTAATGTCTCCACTGGTGGAAGGATTGCACAATGGAGTACATTTCTTTGTCGTAAGTAGGGTACTTACGAACAACATATGATAGTGTCTCACTATGATAGGCCACGGGGTGGTCGTGTTGAGTGAAAACAATGCCCACAACATAGTCTGAAGCATCTGTCTCGATCTTAAAGGGCTGTTGTAGGTTTGGTAGTGAAAGTACTGGGGCTGAGAACAAGCGTTGATTCAAATCATCGAACATTTGTTGTTGGGATTGGCTCCACACAAATTTGACCTTAGCACCACCCTTGGTTATTTGGCTGAGGGTCCATGCAATATGGAAGAATCCCAATACGAACCTGAGGTAGAAATTGGCACGAACCAAGAAGTTTCGAAGCTCAGTGAGTGTGGTTGGGGATGGCGAGTCATAGATGACTTGGATCTTGGCTGGGTCCACATGTACGCCATGTTTATCAATGATGTAGCCCAGGTAATGGACCCTGTCCATGCCAAAGGATCATTTTTCCAAGTTGGCGTATAGCTTGTGCTGCCGCAAGGTGTGCAGAACCTGCTGAATATGCTGCAAGTGTTCTTCCCAAGACTTGTTGTAAATGAGAATGTCATCCAGATACACCACTACAAAAGTATTGGTGAATGGTCGCAGGATTCCATCCATCACCCTCATGAAAGTGGTTGGAGAATTTGTCAAACCAAAGGGCATGACCAACCATTCAAAAAGGCCTTCCTTTGACTTGAAGGCAATCTTACATACATTTGTCTGCTCTATCGGGACCTGGTGGTAGCCAGACTTCAGATCAATCTTACTGAAGTATTTTTCCCTCGTGAGTTGATCAAGGAGGTTGTCGATTCAGGGAGTTGGGTATTGGTTTCTGACTGTGATTTTATTCAGGGTCCGATAATAAATGCAGAGTTGCCAGGTTCCCCTTGTGGATTAGTTCTTGGATCTATCACTTGATATCCTTATTCTCTAACATAGAGTGATGATAGAATGGCCCATTAGGAAGTGGTGCGCCAAGGGTTAGATCGATGGGGTGCTTGACCTGAGAGTGCAGAGGTACCCCGGTAGGTGAGGAAAAGATATCCGAGTATTCTTGGATGACCTTATCTACTTGATTCTGCTATTTGGAGAGGTCGGCCACAGAGACCATGTATGTGGTTGTGATCTTTCACTCATTCTGAGAGCAAATCACAAAGAAGACAAACTTCCCCGTTTGAGAGATGACCTTTCTACATTACTTGGAAGAGATCAAGGAAATAGAACTAGGTGGGACTGCCTCGGGTATCTATTACAATTTCCTGTTCAAAGTAATAACATCACTACGAGGTCTAGATTCATATACAACATGAAGTTTCCATAAATAAGGTTGGCCCAAAAGAACATCACAGACTTCGAGAGGAGAAACATCACACAATACCTTGTCTTTGAAGGGCTTGATGTCATACGACAATTGACACTGTTGGTTGACGTGCAGATCGCTTCCTTGGCGGAGCCATCCAATGGTGTAGGGTTTTGGGTGTGATGTTATCGGCAGGGCCAACCGCTTTACAACCTCTGCTGAGATGAGGTTGTTCTGGCTACCTCTATCAACGACGAAGTGCAGTGGGGTGCATTTTACCCACATCCGTGAATGGAAGAGGCACTCTCCTTCTTTTGGCTCATCTGGTTCATTAGGTTGGATCTTGGTGGAGTCAACGATGGCACTGAGTTCCACATCAATGATCTATCTTCCCCTTTCTGGTTATGATTCAGAGTCAGAACCCCCATCTGATTTAGAGGCTTTCACTTCAGCCACCAGCGACTGCTTTGAGCGACAATCAACAGTGTTATGCCAAGGGCTCTTATGTAAGTCACACCACTTCCCGGTATCTTTCTTTTTCTTTCTGGTGTCCTTCTTTTCTTGCAGCTTGGACCGGTTGTCCTGATACTGTCCATCTTTGCTCTGTCCTTTGTTCTATGGGTTGGGGCCACCCTTTCCTAGATTTTGCTGTGAGGGGTTCCCAGGCCTAAATTGCCGCATCTTTTGTTTGAGCTTCAGCTTGATTTTGACGACATATCTATAGGAATTTCCTAAGGATGAGATGTAAGGAAATTCCATTGAGGAGATGAAGCGCCAAAAGTCACGAGGGCCCCGTTTGGGTAAGTTAGTACATCAACTTCCTAGGGTCATAACTTTTGCAAACGATTTCCGTTTTAGGAGTACGATAGCCCATTGGAAAGATTTATCTGAGGACTAAAAATGTTGATGAAAATTTTGGGATGAATGAATTGAATTGGAAGATACCCAAAAAAAATGTCATTTAAGGCCTCAAAACGGCTATGGAAGTTCAGGACCCGAAAAACTGCTAGAAATAGTAAATTAGCAAAATTGCCAGAAAGTTGTTTTGACCCAGCTAGGAAAGGTTGGTGGCCACCGATATCCACCTAGATAAATCCTCCCTCCTTAGGAAGAAATGGTATCCATTGCGTTGAGTTCCCCCATCATAAGAGAAAATTTCTGCTGAATTTGGCCCCGAGTGAGCCACTTGCCTTGGTGCAGGAGCTGCCCTTCTTTGACAACTCGATAAAGTTGGATCCTTTGCTATCGAGTGCCCTTGATATGTGTGCCCACAATATGATCATTGGATGTCTGTTGTATGCATTCGTGGTTGAGCTCTGTTGGTATCAACTGTTCTGCTACATCTGAGGTGTCCAATAATGGTCATAAATAAGGTCAAAGGAGGTCCACGTTGAACACTGGGTGCAAGCCAAGGAAAGGAGAAATGTTGAGCTTAAAAGAATTATCCCCCACATCCTTGGTGATGGTGTATGACCCATAATAGAGTGGGTGAAGCTTCTGATGGGGTCCTGTAAGGCATTATTTCTACAAGTGAAACCAAACTTTGTCGCCTGCCTGAACCTTATGTGGCACCTGATGTTGATCATGGCGCTGCTTGTACTTGTCATTAGACTTTTGTAGGATATCCTGAACCTGTTGGCAGATATGCACGATCATTCGATGTATGAACTCAGTTTGGCCATTTGTTTGGGGGTGTAAGGCCGTGGATTTGGTGAGCTTCGTGTCAATCAGTGACCAGAGGCTCGACCAAAATGTGCTGAGAAATCGACTGTCCCGATCTGAGACAATGGTTTGTGGGATTCCAAAATCTACCCAGACTCGTTTAAAGAAGAGCTTGGCAGTGGCTTCTACTGTGATTCTCTTCTTGCAGGCAACTACAATTTCCATCTTAGAAAAGCGATCAAAAACCACAAAAACATAGTCATTTCCCCGCTTGATGGATGGGAGGCCTGACATGTAGTCCATTGAGATGGATTCTCATGGCTTGTCAGGAGTAGGAAGAGGGGTGTACAAGACCTTATTCTTTGTGGTCGGTTTGGCAATAGTGTAGGTAGTGCATGACCTAATATACTTGTTGATCTCTTGTCGAAGTTTCTTGCCGAAGTGTCCTTCCACCCAACTGTAGTGGGATTCCCAGATCAGCTTCGCTCGCTTTCTTGATGGAATGAAGATATGGACCAGAAAACACAACAACCCATCTTGAAGATGGAAATTATCGACAACTGCGTTTGCACCCAACATTTGGTAGGTGGTGGCAAAGTATAGGTCTGTCTCATAGAGTTAGGTCCATCTAGAGGTGTCATGGCCGCAAGATTCTAGTACCATGGTGAGTTCTACGACTGGCGGTCTACTGAGGCAATCAACAATGCGGTTGGTGCTTCCTGTTTTATACTTAATGTTGAGGTGGAATTTCTGTAAGTATGTGGACCACTTTTGATGGTGGTCATTATGTAATTTGCCTTGTGTCTGCATGAACTGCAGTGGCTTATGATCAATGTGGATGGTTGTCTCCTTCCCAAGAATGTAATGTCTCCACTGGCGGCAGGCTTGTATAATGGAGTACATTTCTTTGTCGTAAGTAGGGTACTTACAGACAACATATGATAGCGTCTCACTATGATAGGCCATGGGGTGGCTGTGGTGAGTGAGAATGATGCCCACAACATAGTTTGAAGAATCTATCTCGATCTCAAAGGGATATTGCAGGTCTGGTAGTGAAAGTATTGGGGCTGAGCTTAAGCACTGCTTCAAATCATTGAATGCTTGTTTTTGGGACCACGCAAATTTTTCCTTACCACCACCCCTGGTTATTTGGATGAGGGCCCATGTAATATGGGAGAATCCCAACACGAACTTGTGGTAGAAATTAGCAAGGCCCAAGAAGCTCCGAATCTCAGTGAGTGTGGTTGGGGCTAGCTAGTCACGTATGACTTGGATCTTGGATGGATCCACATGTATGCCATGCTGATCAACAATGTAGCCCAAGTAATGGACCCTATCCATACCGAAGGATCATTTTTCCAAGTTGGCGTATAGCTTGTGTAATACCCCAAGGCCGAGCCCCTGCTGAATTGTAATTTTTCTTATAGGCTAGTGAGACGAGTGATTATAAGCTGATGAAATTATGTAATTATTAGGCTGGTGAGCCAGATGCCAAGGCCAGGAGACTGATATTTTGTTTGTATATGTAATTATGTAGATCATTAATAAAAATATAAACACTGCTGCGTATAGACCGACCATGAAGAAGAGTTATGGGAGACTAAGATCCACTAGGTAGGGTAAGGAAGGGGGGTTAAGCTAGGGGGATTACCTCTAGAGGAATGATATTTTAATATTATTTCCTGAAAACTAAGGTGGACATAATATGTTTTGTTATCCTAAGTTCCTGGTGGTTGGTGACATAAGATAAATGGAGAGCATGCAGCTCTAGGAAGACAAGTGTCGACCTGGGATCATGGAGTTAAAAGATGAAGCGTCAGTTGTGTTGGGGGTTCTCTTTCCATTCTCAACCCACTTTCTAACCGTGAACCGGGGGCATCGATCATGGATCTCTGGAACCATTAACCCATGAGTCAAATCGTGCTGGTAGTTCTCTAGTCATTCGACCATCCTCCACGTGAATTCGTGGTCCATTCTCCCATCCTCCGTATGAACCGAGACCTCTGTCTTCTGACCCCTTCCTACCCTCACACATATCTAAAAATAGAAACCATGAATCCGTCCTATGCTGCTTCCTATGAATCCCAATGTAGTTGTAGTCACTTGAGCCATGTTGTGACTTAGCGTTAGGCTGTTTCCTTTTGGGTGTCCATAACTGTTTTTCTGTATTTATATTGTTGTCACCCATACTTGGCTGTATATGAGTCAAATACTAGTTGAAGAGGCAAGTTGTCAGGCCTATGAGAAACTCTCCCAGGTGAGAGAGTTTGATGGGAAGTGATTTCTCCTAGAAGGGAGTCCCATAGCAACTACAGTACTCCGAGACTTCTGGTCCAACCTATTGTTGAAGCCAAAGGTAAGGGAGGGGTAATAGCGATGGAATTGTATTAGTGAAGGTGTATCCTCCCGAGGTGGAGAAGGCATGTGGGGAATGAGGGTCTATGGGTTGTGGGCAGAAGTGGCTCCTGGGATAAAAGATCCTTCTTGTTGCTTTTTTCAACTTCCTTGTTGTCCTTGCCAAGCCTAGAATTCCCTTTCTCGGTGGAGTTTAGTCCCAGCTCGAGGGTGACCTACTGCTGAGACTGATGAGCAATGCGGTCTAAGGCTGTGAGGTTCTTGGAAGGTCTGCATGGAGTTGGTGGATTTACTACAACTAAAATATAAGTATCATTTCTGTGCTTAATTATGTATTTTATGTATGTTTGGGTTACTTGAAATGTATCATGTGTTCCATTGCATGTGGACTTACTGTTAATCTCAATTGCATTTGTATGGTAGTAGTAATTCTGTGTTAATTTTTTTAAATTCATTAAAATGCATGTTATATATATATATATATAAGTGTACAAATTCGCGTGGTAGCGTTACTCGACCATGTTGGAAGGCCAGTTTGCATGGGTAGCGTACTTAGAATTTAGTGAAGTGTCATGTTGGTGGCATTTCTCGACCTGTTGGTGGCCGAGGATGTTACAAATTGGTATCAAAGCATGGTTACAACACTGAGCCTGGATGGGCCATCCTAGTGGAAGTTGAAGCAAGAGTTTCAGAAGGAGTTGTTGTCGAAATGGACAAAACTCAAGTTCTGACCCAAAGTTTCAACACGGAGACTATATGGACTGGGTAAATGGTCGTTGGACTCAAGGTTCAAGAGGAAATTGTGTCTGGAGAACTAATTTCGAACCTCAAAACCTTCCTGAGTGCCAAGAAGTTACCTTGGTCATGTTACAAAGCTCAGGAGGAGTAGCGGTGTCGTGAAACCACGACAAAAGTGGTATTGGGCCGCAGAGTAATGTGGACCTTAGGATCTATTCGGGAGAAGGAGAATCCTCCATGACCATCAGATCTAGTAATGTTGAGAGGTAGTTAGCCATTCATTCCTTTAGAAATACGCAGAGTAACAAAGTTTTTTCTGCACCGTAGGATCTGTTCGGAATGAAGGGAAATCCTTTACAACCGTCAGATTTGGGGAAGGTGCAGAGGAGTTAACCAGGCAGCCCTTCAGACTTCACAACTTTGGTAAAGTTGATGCAAAATAAGAGAAAGCTCGAAGCCCAAATCTCCAAAGCCCCAAAGTGGATCTACAACATAGCTCTGGGGAGAAGAGCTCGATTGTTGGATTAACCAATGTCGAAAGGTAAAACACAGTGGTGAAGGGGGAAAGCGCTCCAGGAAAAATTGAGCATAGAGGAGTTGAAACTCTCGAAGTCTGAAGCTCTGAAGCCCGAAGAGCCGAAGTGGTGAGTCATGATGATGTCACCTAGAGGTAACATGGACACATGGGTTGTGTGCCAAGTGTAAGTGGATTCCGAACCATGGAAGATTGAAATGGAATTTGGATCGTGACGCATGTCACCCATCTGAATAGGCCACATATCAGCCGCTAGTATTCCACCATGTGGATTTCCATATGAGAAGGGCTAGTGGGGCCGAGGTTACATAATGTAGTTAAAGGTCATAGGACCCACACTGGCGTTGACCACGATACATCTAGATCAACGACTAGGAGGAATTGTGGGGACCCAATTTGAATGGAAGTTAATTATTCAAGGAAGTCCTGCAATCTAAACCGCGGTTTCACCAAGGGGTTACATGTCAGCGTCAGAAGAATTACAGGATGAAAGGCAGGTTTCTCCAAACCACCATTGCATACCCCCCCAATTGGAAAACATTAATTTATGGGACAAAATGACGTCACCAAAGGTGATTGGGAATGTTCGGAGATTGACAGTTCAAATGTGTGGATTTAAGATCCTCCGAAGCTCTGAAGTCCCAAAGACCCAAAGTCCTAGAACTCAGACACCAGAGGTTCCATAGTAATTGTCAGTCATTCGATTCTGAGTAGACATGGACGATTGATCCACCCTATGTCGCGAGTTCGGTAATCTGGAACTCCGAGAGATTGTTGTGTGGTGCTTTGAAACCTTTCGAAGCCGATGGCCCGAGTAAGCACCTAGTGACCTAGCGCTTGGTCATGGCCCGTGATCGCATGGGTTGGGGACTGAGAGAAAGGGGATAGTGCCTGAAAATTATTACAGAGTAGAGAAAAGTTCGGAAATAAAATGAAATTTGAACGTGTTCTTAAATTAGATTGGTTTATGAATGTTGTGGAAATTGTTAAGGAATGATGGCCCAACAAATTCCGGTTGACTAAACGTTGTGTTTGTAGAGTTAAATGAGTGTCAGGACCATAGCGAATTTCCACTGAGAGCAGAGAATGGAGGAGGCACAAAATGCTTCCAATTCAGATAATGAAGTAAAAGGGATGGATGTCCATTTGGGAGCTAAAGGATCAAACTCCAATGAGCACGTAGATGAAATGGACAAGGAAGGGCATATGATGCAAATCATTGAACGATTTCAGAAAGACACCCAGTCTCACTGAGCTGATAATAGAAATCTCATGAAAGTCAAGGATCAATAGGGAGAATTCAACTTAAAGTTGATGCGGATCCTGGAAAGAATCGAGAAAACGTTGGATAAGGAAAGTGACTCAAACAAAACAGGGAGTCACAAGAACCCTGAGAGGAAAATAAAATAAAGAAGCATTAGCAGGTGTTGGCACCAGGTCGAAGTGGAAAGAAGGATGATCATGGGAAAGAAAGCGTACAGAAACGGAAGTAACAATTGGAAGGTAACACAATATGCACGCATGCAAGAAAGCATGCACAAGGAAAGCGATAGCTGGAGGAAGAACAACACATGCACATGGGAGGATGACCTAACATCGGTAAGGTTAGGGTTTTGGTAATACATTGTAAATGGCTGAAGAGCCCGATATATATAAATAGAGAGACGTAGGTATCATATAGAGGTTGGTTTGCTTTTGTATTAGTTCAAATTTTGTAATATCCTATCATAGTTATGTACGGGTGGATGTGTTATGTAATACTGATATGAACCATTTTTGTAAGTTGTTGAGATAAGAACATAGGAGAGAAGGAATATATGAGGATTAGATCACAGGCTGTGGAACCTGGTGTGATCTAGTTCACCTCATATAGATCTTATCCATCTAAGGGGATTGTAAGCACGTGACACTGGAGATGCAAAACTACCATAATAGAAGAGCCAAGAGACAAATCTTTGTGGACGTAGCACATGAGGGGGTGAAACACGGTAATATCTGTGTAATGTGATGAATGCATGTATATCTTTGTTTCTTTTAGCAGTTAATTGTTATGCTTAATGAATGAGTGAATACATTGTTATGGAATACGATTGTGTTGTTCGGGAAATAAACTATGAAAGATATATGCACACCCATGAGTAATAGTAGATTGCGATCACAATTCATATTATATGGATTTGATTAATAAACCCCTATCTCATACTCAATCCTAGGTTGTAAACAACTGAGTATTATAGCCACCCATTTAAAGCTATCTCGGGTGAGACTGTGCAGTGCACTCTATGTACTATGTTGCCTTCTGGTTTACCAGGAGGGCCGATAGTTTTAGAGGATTTGTTGGAAACCTGAAAGACATGAACCTTGGGTCAATAAATCAGATGGTAGAGGATATTAGTAAACCAAAAAATGGTTCTGTTGCCATGTTAATAAGAACAAGAGAGGACTGAGTAGATGAGATATATTAAATGAGAAAAGAACGAGCGAAACAAGAAGAGAAATGAGCCATTAGAAGGGAATGTTGAGACCTTGGAACCCCACGAAAGAAGAAATCGAAGGCTGGTTGAGAACCAAAGAGTTAGAGTTTTCACAGGAAGACAATAGAAACCCTAGAATCACACCTCACAAATATCTGGACAAATACGTGTTTACTGATTTGCACGAAGTCTTTTTTTGTGATTTTTTGCATCTACTACAAGAGTGGATACTAAGGTTGAAGGATAACCACACGATGAACCAGATTCGATAGCTAGATTGGACCCCAGTACAGATTGAGTAGTTACAATAGGTGAACAAAAAATTCACCCACGCAATAGACTTTTGGCTTGACAGTATTGTGGTAGGTTTCATCACCGAATTTGCAGTTGACATAGAGAAGTCATACAACGCAGCAGAGCAAGAATTTCTACGTGGACCTCGAGGAAGGTACATTCAATCTTTGTATACTTCTATTAAGATACTGCTATATAACAAAGGTGTAATGATAATGGAATTAGACAACTAAACTTCCCTGCGTGCATGGGGGGAATGGGGGAAACACTAACAGAGAGAAGATAAATGGAAGGAGGTAAGGATAAAGGCAAGAAGGAGGAGGAATCCTTTGACCCGATCATGATGGATAACAACCATCTCAAGTGTATATTGGCGTCATCAGGAACAAAGTGTAGCGGAGTACCTTACCAATATAAGATGAATACAAATAAGAGAGCCATAGCCATGAGGGAAGGCTTGGCAAGTGATGAGGAAGAGGTAGAGGATCTCTGGGCTGTGGAGCAGATTGAGGAAATCACACATGCAACATATGAGAGGAAGACGAGAGGCCCAAGAACAGGAGGAGAAGGAAACCATCCTATCCATATTAATGTCAGTGTGGAACCCATAAACCCATGTTGGACTAATACACCAAAGAGAACACCACCATTTAGACAACCAAATTTTGGAGGAAGTTCGACAACAAGAAGTACATATACACTAGGAGCAACAACTGGAGGAGCTAGTTCAGGCAACACTAGTAAAGTATCTACACCGAACAGAGGAGGAAGTAGTTTAGTATTAAGAATGACAGGACATGATCTCACTATCAGATTAACAAAATTTCAAGGAGAAGTAGTAGAAGACCCTGAGAATAATTTGTTCATTTGTGCAAATATCTAGGAAGAAAAGAAGATCACCGATGAATATACCAAACTCATGCAACTAGCGATTACACTAAGAGACCATGCACTAGACTGGTACATGAGTCTAGACACAAATAGTTCCCCTAGGACGACAAGGACATTGGCAGAAATTAAGAATCTACTGATTAATGAGGTCCAGAAGCTGAGCTCAAAGGATCAGTACATGAACGAGATGATCAAGATAAGATAGAAACCATGAGAGTCTGTATGGGATATTGACCATAGATTCAAGCACCTAAAGGGAAAACTAAAATACCTTATGAATGAGATGCATCATCGACACCTGTTTGTCAACTCACTACTCCCACACTTAAAATATCCCCTATGAAAAAAGAAGTTTCTGACGCAGGTAGAGGCTTTGCAGGTAACCTTGCAACTAGAAGAGAACCAATACTAGCAGACAGACCCAGCTATCGAAGAATTGAAGGAGGATTTGAAGAATTTAACGTTTCAGCTTAACCAGAATAAGAACAAGGACAAACGAGAATTTGTTTGGTGTACCACATGCTGGACGAAAGGACACCACAAGATTGAATGCCCAACATTCACGCAGTATATGGTAACATGTATGCCAAATCTGCTACCACAGGGAGGGTTATGGTGAAAAATATGCAAGAAACCCAGTCACAACCCTTATCACTGCACGATGATGCAGAAATACCAGACAGTTCCAAAAAAATTATATTGCACCTTTTGTAAGTCAGTGGTCCACGATGATAAATATTGCAGAACTATGGAGCTGATGTGGGAAAGGACATCATATGCATACAAGGTACATGCCAAAATGATGACTGGGCAAGCATCACCACAATTCAATCAAGCCCTAGCTCCATACAACAATGCGCAACAATAGTACAATATTGCACAACAACCATACAATAACATGCAACCACAGTATAACCTGACACAACTCCAGTATAATACCCCATAGTACAATCAGGCACCACAATATAACACGCCAAGAGGTGACCGACCAGGCTACCGAGGAGGAGGATGATCCATAGGAGGTTTCAGATGTGGTAGAGGACCAGTCACATGTCACGATTGTCAGCAACCGAGACCTTATGCACGAGAATGTCCACTTCCACCAGAAACTTGTATGTATTGTTGTGCATCGGACCACGATACAGAGGAATGTCCAACACTAATAGTAAAGATTCAGGAAAAGAGGAACCAGAACAATAAAAATTTCCAGTGGATTTTAGCCGAAGCAAGGGATGATGGACGAAACATCAATATATTCATTCATGGAGGAACAAAAACAAGAAATGAAACAGTTCGATAAGAACCAACACAGAACCAATGGGTAAAGAATAACACTGAACCAAGAAAGTAGTTCGACGCGCCAAAAGAAAAGGGTACCTTTAAGGAATTTAGGAAATAATTCCAGAAGGAGGACACAACGTTTATTTGAACAGTGCAACCATTCAAGGAAGCCCCAAAATATGAGATTCCACCATCATTGGATCATACCAATGGAATGCATCCCAAGAGACAAGTAAGTACAATCAAAGGATTTTTACAATCATGCGTGAAATTATTAAGTGATCCTTCATCTATGAAAATATTGCACAACATACTAGAGAAATGTAGCAGCGAGATGGAAGAAAAACTAGAACAAAAAACTGTCAACCACCTACACACAAGAAGAAGAACAAGTAGGGAATTTGGACTAAATGCTAACACTGGGGATTTCAATATGGGAGACATTATACTAGACCTAGGATCCGAAGTGAATGTGCTAACAAAGAAGACATGGAAATGTATGGGACAACCAACACTGGGATACTCAAATGTCCAATTGAAACTAGCAAACCAACATAGAGTCCTACCAATAGGTAGATTGAAAGGAGTGACAGTAGATCTTGATGGAGTGCGCACTAAAGCAGACTTTGAAGTCATTGAAATAGTGGACGACACAACCCCTTACCTGGAATTGTTTGGTTTGGATTGGGCATTTGACAACCAGACCATAATCAATTTGAAAACTAGGAAAATGACATTTGAATCCGAAGAATACAGGGTCATAGCACCACTAGATCCATCAGAAGGGGAGAGGTTTGTAGAACCCACTTGCCTGGACTTAGAGGAGATCGGCCGGTTGTACAGAATAGTTGCGCGTGATGAGGATTACGTTAACCCAACTCAAGATGGGGTACTCAGTTGGTGGAGCATTACTTCATGCGCAACAAACTAAGACACCAGGTTAGAAAATTGGTAGCAGAGACTACACGAAGTATCCACGAGAATATGTGCAAGAATAGATCGTGCAATAAGATGGGTAGGCATAGAAATCAAAGAACCACCCAGTTTCCATGGACTAAATGATTTGGAAACATTCTTGACACAATATGAAGACGAAGTATTAGAAAACCAATGACTGTTAGCACTTGAATTAGGACTTAAGGAAACACTCGCAAGATGGTGGGGTGCACATAAAAAGACCATCACAGACTGGTATCAATGTAAGTGACTACTGCGCATAAGCTTTGGTGCAGAATAGGAATACAACAAACAAAAAAACACGACGGACAAGAGGCACCATTAGAACACTTGGAAAAGTGAAAAATGCTGTGGAAAATGACACCACCAGAGGAATGGCCTCATCACTTCATACATACTTTACAGGGCATACCAATGAACTAGGATACAGACCAGGAATTGCACAAAGAAACTACAACATGGAGGACATTGCAACATAACTTCACAATCACTTTCTCATTCGAGCATGAGAACCCCAACATAGACACAACCCTCAAATGAATCAGAGGAGTAATATTCATCAAAGAACCAGAAATATAATTTATCACAGAAGAGAAACAATGGAATAAACATATAGTCAAGGAACTACTATCTTGTTACCATGTACAGGAGGAAGCATTAGATGAAGATGACCCATGCGACATTCATATCAAAGAAGTAGAAGGCGAAAGAGATGTGGAAGGACCACCCATAGAATCAAAAGTCATTTCCATGCTAATCAAGGTAAATAAAGTTAACATCGGGACAGTTGAGCAACCCAAAATGGCCAGCATTGGAGACTACTGGGATGAACAAATAGTAGAAAGCATCACATAATTGTTGCACGAATATAACGACCTTTTTCCCACAACATTTACAGAGATGAAGGGTATAGCCAGAGAACTGGGATAAATGAAGATACCACTCATACCTGAAGCGAGACATATTAGACAACGACCCTATAGACTGAACCCCATATATAAATAGAAAGTTAAAGATGAGATCGATAGGATGCTCAAAGCCAGCATCATCAAACCAGTTGAGGAATCAGAATGGATAAGCCCGATGGTAGTACAGGAAAATAAACAAGGAAGAGGGATTAGGATATGTGTCGACTTGAGGAAGTTGAATGATGCATGCCTACACGACCCATTCCCTACACCGTTCATGGATGAAGTGTTAGAGAATGTGGGGGGACATGAAGCTTACTCATTCACTGATGGATTCTCAGGATACCATCAGATTAAGATAGCACATGAGGACAGACATAATACCACGTTTGCAATAGAATGGGGATCTTATCAGTACATAGTCATGTTGTTTGGACTAAAGAATGCACCTGCAATATTCTCCAGAGTGGTCATCGCAACATTTAAGGAATTCATCCATCATTTCCTCGAAGTATACCTGGATGACTAGACAGTTTATAGTCTGTTGAAAAACCATGTGGAAGTGTTACGATTGATGTTAGAGAGATGTAGACAATGCCAGATATCACTGAACATCAAGAAATTCATATTTGGAACACTGTTTGGGATACTATTGGGCCATAAGTATGCAAACAAGGCTTGCTAGTGGATCCAACAAATATCACAGTCATCGTTAACTTACCAGCACCAAAAATAGTCCACCAGCTAAGAGAAACGTTAGGGGACACATGATACTATGGGAAATTCATTAAAGGGTATGTGCAAATCATAGCACCAATGGAGAAACTGTTAAGGAAGGATATGAAGTATCAATGGAATGACGAGTGTCAAAATGGTTTGGATACCTTGAAGGAAAATATGGTTACCACACCGATATTAGTATTTCCAGACTGGGAAAATACATTCCATGTGCATGTATATGCATCAATGATAGAACTAGGAGCTATCGCAGGAGACTTGGATCATCTGATAACGTTTGCAAGCAGAAAGTTATCAGACTCGAAACATAATTATAAAATGACAGAAAGAGAAGGCCTAGCCATGGTCTATGCACTGTAGAAGTTCAGACATTACCTATTGGGAAAACACTTTAAGATGTTTACAGATCGCTCAACCCTGAAATACCTAGTCAAAAATCTAGTGTTGGGGGGGAGAATCTGTCGATGGTTACTTCTATTTCAAGAATTTGATTTTGAAGTAATAGTTAAACCAGGAAAACTGGATGCAGGCCCTGACCACCTGTCTAGCGTCACAAATGGAGAAGAACCTACGAATTTAGAAGAAGACTTTTTGGATGCACAGTTATTCTTAGTACATATTGTTGATGACTACTTCACAGAGATCATCCAGTACTACCCACAAGAATATAACATCATGCAGAAGAAGAACCTAGTAGTCCGCACAGCTAACTATCAAATGATCACAGGACACCTTTACAATATGGGCACAGACAACATCTTGCGAAGGTACGTATTAGAGCATGAATGACCAAGAATTTTAGCAGAATTCCATGAGGGAATCATAGGAGGGATTTATGTAGGAAAATATTCTTCGCAGAAGGTACTACGTGCAGGACTATGGTGGCCAACGATTCATAGGGACTTGAAAGAGTACTGTTAGAGATGTGATGTCTGCCAAAGGGTATGCAAGCCCAACATAAGGGAAAAAATGCCACAAAGACCACAAGTAACATTACAGGAATTTGAAAAATGGGAAATTGACTTTGTGGGACCAATTAACCCACCATCCAAAAGAACAAGGGCAAGATACATTATCACCGGGATGAAATATCTAACAAGATGGGCGAAAGACGCACTAGTAAAAGATTGCAGTGCAGATACAACTACACACTTCTTGTTTGAACAAGTCATCACTAGATTTGGGTGCCAAAGAGTTTTGATGAGAAACCAAGGAACACACTTCATAAACAACACCATCCGCGCAATGACTAAAGAGTTTAAAGTTCATCACTAGAACAACACACCATATCACCCACATGCAAATGGCACAGTAGAATCCTTCAACAAAATTATGGAGAATGCACTGACAAAGATCTGTAACGTCAACAAATATGAATGAGAGCTCAAAGTAACAACAATATTATGGGTGTATAGGACCACATGAAAAAATTTGACAGGGCACACACCATTCAAACTATTCTATGGCCAAGAAGAAGTAGTGTCGTTAGAATTTTTAGTACCCAGCTTACGCGTAGAATCTATCACACAAATGACAGAAAAAGGCGTAGTATAGGAAAGACTGAATCAATTAGTTTCAATGGAGGAAGAACGAATCTTAGAAGGATTCCATCAACAAGTGCAGAAAGAGAGAGATAAATCCTGGCATGATCAACATATCAAGAAGAAAACGTTTTAGGAAGGAGATCTAGTATTTCTCTACGAAAGAAAGTCGTTTCAACATCTGGGGAAGCTTAGAATGCATTGGATAGGACCATAGAAGGTAAAATATGTCACAGACAGAGGAGATGTATAGTTACGATATTTAGCAGGCACCGACCTCAGAGGAATGATTAATTGGAGCCAACTGAAGTTGTGCAAGGACAGTCGACCACCCACCACGCAGTAGGAAAAAAAAAAGGGAGGGGGGAACACAAAGGAAACAAGATTAAAAATCGTGCAACATGCCAGAGATAGAAAGGCCACACGACGTTCAAAACAAAAATTCGACAAAGGAGCAAACAACTGTTACATACAAAGGGAAAACAAGAAGAAATAGAAAGTCGACAAAAGCAGTATGAAAGGACTACACTAAGAGGAATTAAAGCATGGAAAGGACCAATGGGACATCACATTAAACATGCCAACGGGAGACAGAAAAGAAAACATAATGGAAAGTACGAAACCACCGCAGATGCATTGATCCCAAAGTTATGATGCATTAAACTCATAATGGAGGAAGCATCATTGACAAGCTTTGTGACAAGCCCATATAACACATGAGCATGGGAGCAACTAGTCTATTCACAAAAGGAAAATAGAGAGAGAGTAATAGCAACTAGAATGAACATAGAGAGACCACATAATTCCCAGAAGTTATTCGAACTTAGCAAACATTCGACAGTCACCACTATGGCACCACCGAAGCCAGTAGAAGCAAGCTAGACATCCAGACCAACCAAGGTTCAAACTAGGTCACGAGGACCACTAGAAGAGAACGAACAATAGTAGTTGAAGATCGTCGACATCAAAGAAATCCCATCCCCAGAGACGCTACCGTCTAACTCTACACCAATTGTAGAAGAGATTCAACGGCCACAAGTAGAGGCCATGAAAGAAGATATACCAACAACAACGGTGCAGGTGTTTTAGGATTAATCCGTAAGTGCGGACACAAACCGATCTCCCTAGATCCACCTGGATCTAGAACAAAACATGACAGAATAATACTCTTTCCCTAGATTTAGACTATTGAATGAACTAGGAGACAATAATCATGAACATACCTGATGATCACTTTCTTGGGTGTCTGTTGTTCCAGGCTTCGCTCCAATTCTCTTGTGCCATCAATACCAGGAAAACTCAAACCAATTGAAGTGAAAACGATTTAATATATTCAATAGTTAAACTATGCATATGATCAAGGAGTTATGCAATAAAGTGACATTAGATTTATGGGAAAGAGACATATTACTGTATTAAATTGATAGAAAGCAAGAATTACAACTTGAGCCTTGATGTTGTAAGTCTCCTTTCGATGGCTCCTAGCTCTAACACACACACTTGCTCATGCATGAAGAAGATCAACCACTTTTGATAACCTTGCTGGTGTCTCTAGCTGCTGTAGCATCAGTCCTTCATACAATATTCCACTAATTCTCCAATAAATCTCTTGCTAGTTTTCTCCTTAATCTTTTCCATGAGCATTCCCCTCAATTTATAAGAGAGAATGGATTAGTTACTTGGATAGGAATGATCCCAAGATATCAGGAAAGCCAGTACTTAGATAACCATTCGAATGCCATCTCATCCTTCTAGAAGATTCCCTTCTAGAAGGTTTGAGAATCTATCTTTTTCCCTTCTTTAGAAGATGTTCGCACCCTAGCAGTTAGGTACAGTGCGAACCCCTCGCACTCTGTCTTAATGCAGCCTGCGAGAATCATACATTCTCGCAGGCAAATGTATTGTCAGCCTGTGAACCTCCCTTAAAAATGTGATTTCTGGAAAGAGACAAAGGTAACTTTTCTCAGGAAAGAGTTCTAATGAAGAGCCTGAGTTCATCAACATCATCACATCATCATGACGACCAAAATTATGGATAACAGCAGGTGCCTCAGAATGAGGAATGGAAACCCCATAGGAAGTGCAACCAGAAATAAAGAAAGCATCCCTATAAGTTAACAGAACGACAAAAAATCTGGAAGCACCAGTGCAACCAGATGAGTCACAAACGACCATCTCAGGTCAACCAGCAGAGGAGACCACTGCAAATTCCTTAGCTTGGCCAGAATGGATGATGGGGGAATAATCAGAAGTTGTTGGAACTTCGAACCAACCACCACAACAGGAAGATAGAGTGCAGATACTGAGCTCACCCTGTAAGAAAACTGCAGCATAAATTGTTCTTCCATGCATACCGGCTTGAGTACAAGTAGAACCAGAGCTGGGTCATGTCGGGAAGCTCAAATATTCATACCATGATCTATCAGAGGAAACCAAGTTCCTGGAACTGGCACAGAGGGTCTTTATGAAAACCATAGCCATAAACCAACTTGGAGAAATGATTAGCAAGCCACACCAATGGGTGGGTGGTCTGGACAGAACAAGAATCTTAGGTTTGCTGAAGCTACCATATTTTGGCAGAGGCTAGTAAGCAACAACATGTGTCAATAAGTTGTTAGCAGTCACACATGGAGGGGACATATGGCTAGAGAACCCCGTCCTCATAATTGTTGATCTTATCACACAAATCATAGGGTTACCAACCTGGGGTATGGATCCCACATTTATTTTGGATGACAAATCCAAGGAGAAAGCGTTGGCAGAAGAAATGAAGAAGAAATATGGAACCGCCAAGGGAACGAGGGGAATCATTATCAAATGAATCAACAATGTAGCTACACAATTGGGTGCAAATATCTTAGCTTGCAGATTGCTTAGAAAATTCTGCAAAGACAAAGTACCAGCATGAGTCATTGTAGTTGCTGAATAGTGCGCAGAAGGCACCTCTATGAGCTGGGTGCCGTATTTATTGAACTTATTTCAAGAGGACTGGAAGGATGCATAGGACCTAGGCACAAAGTTCCATTACTCATGGCTGATCACCCTAATAGCCTTCATGGGATGGCGAGAACCAGGGTATGTAATTTTTTGTACCAAACCACAGCCAGCAGGAGCGAGATACCTATTTCTGAGATCCAGGCCATAGGCTAGGCATAAGAGGGAGAATAGAGCCATATTTGAATCATACCTATGGGATATATAGGAAGCTATCATCCTATCATGGAGAATAAAACCAGAGTCTATCGTGCGATATGCAGACATCGCCAACTTCTGGGCCACACGCCAGACAATGTGGATGCAACCAAAGCAGGATCCAGATAAACAATGGCTACAAATGCGCTACTACATCATAGAGGGTGATATCGACATGGTCATCAATGAATGACCTAATGAAAGGAGTATCCCAACCATTACCCGGGAAATACCAGAAACAACAACAAAAGGAGAGGCAGAACATGCAGAAATGCAGCCTCCGGAAATCCCAGTGCCCAAGAAACCAATGACAGGCCAAACAAGGTCGAATCAGGTAGACGAAGGGTCAAAACAGACAGGGACCTAAAAGGGGAAGAAAGAGACTACACAACTGACCAATGGACAACAAAAACAGGCTGAGGGAGCGAAGGAGACCACCCCAAACCCCATCACATAGGAACCAGGGGGAAATAAGAGACCAACCGTGTAGGCATGAGGCACACACAAGAAATAAAAGTTGCAACAAGAATCACTAGACTACATGATCACTTAGGACGATGGGGAAATGATCATCGGAATGGTCTAGGATTTCCTAGTAGAAGATTTTGATCATGCAACACACCACAGGGATAAAATGAAAAAAGAGATGACAGAAATGGGACAGTTCCTCAAGAAAATTGGGTAAGCACAGAAAACAAGCAACAACAGATGCATAGAGCTACCGACAATACATACCAAAGAATGAGTGCAGGTAGAAGAATGTTGGCACAGGGGTAGACCCAGGGTTCAATGCTCAAGAGCACACCAACAAAACCCTCACTACCGACCCTTTCAGAAACACCTACGAAGCAGATGAAGTCTCACCCGAGGTAGAGGCAGGGGTGGTTGTATGACTCAGATGTCTGCAACCTTAGTTGGGACACTGATCTGTGATTATAGCTTTTACAGGGAACTTAGCATAGATCCTTCATCAATATTTAACCCATCTAGTACTTCGTAGATAACACAGAGCATCGCATTGAATACTTATACTAAATATGATTCAGTACTTAGCCACAGAAATATAGGTTAGATTCAACAGATCAATCACTAAGCATCTCATATATTAGATCTAACGTTCATTCATATATCATCAACACAAAGCATAACTAGATCTACTTATTCATATCAATCACTTATCCAAGAAAGAGATAAACACATTAGAGTGAAGCACAAAGCACTATACACACAGTTATCATGGTTGACCCCCACCCCGGGGCTATGTCCATAAAGTATTCTTTATATTATCTTGGTCAAGCAGTTACAACATAGAGCTTCAATGACCCTTACTTCGCACGGGACAAAAGATCTGCACAACTCGCTAGATCCTTCTTCCTTGCTCTTCAACACAAGACTACAACAACTTGCACTTAGCTTTCCGATCTCATGCACAAAGCACTCTAAGATACATCTGATCACACAGATCTAGTTACTAGCACTAAGCTTTCAGCTATACATCACATAGATGTACTACATTACTACATTACTACTATTCTCCTCTAATTTACATTTCTTATTTATAGATTACAAAATGGGCCTAAGAGTGGGTAAACCCACGTGCCGACATCCCTTTCTCGTTACATCAACCAAAAACCCTAAAATGGACCCAAAAATAGGTCTTGCTTCCTTAATTTCCACTTCGTGTTGCGCTCCTTCCTTGGCAAGTTGTCGCAGTCCCAAAAGTGGTCAAATATGACCAAGTATTCTTCAAAACTTGGTCAAGGGCCAACAGGTCCCCAAAAATCACCTGTGACTTGTCCCGAGTCACTCAGGTTTGACCAATTCTGCTTTGAACACCTTGATCTTGGCTCGAGCTGCTTCGACCTATTGCAGTGCGACAACCTCTTGTTCAGTAAATTCCTGGATTACTGTGTCATTGAGCGGTACTTCTAGGTGTTGTTCTATAGTGATGACACCCTGTTCAAGTTCAGCTCCCTGACTTTCAAGTTCAGAGAGTAGTTGGCATGCCTTCTCTTGGAGTGGTTGCAGTCGTTGAGAGACTTCCATCACTTTACTTTGCATAGTGTGTACTTGTTGTTGGGCTGTGCGTTGTTATGTGAACCTCTTCATTCTTTCGACTGGGGTCACGGAATTCAGCTGGGCTTGTAGCACATTTTCATTCTTCTTTGCTTCGTGGAGCTGTGCCTCCAATGTCTGCAATTATGGATTCTCTATGAGGGTTTCATAAGTCTGGGCGCTTCTAGTGCTTAGCAGCCTATATTCTGAAGCCAAAGTTTTTAATCGGGTGACTGTGCTTCAAGCAGTGGCCTCTCTTAGATCTCTTATCTCTTGGGCTGTCTCAGGCATGGTGTGGAGATCTAGATTCGTGATGCACTATTGAATTTGTTGGATTACTTCTTCCATTTGGGTCACTTGCTGTGGGAGATGGTATTCCATCTTCACTTCTATGATCGTCACAGAGCGCAGTGCTTTGTGAACTCTTTCGTGTACTTCAAGTTGCTTTGCTAGTAACTTGTTCTTGCTTTGCTGTAACTGTGCTTTTTCCTCCTCCCACTTCACTTATAAGGCAAGCTGCTCCTATTCTTCCTTCCTCCGTTTTTCTTCATGTGTGCTCTGTTCTTGCGCCAAAGCCTGGGTGGATTGCATTATGTCTTCTTGAGATCATCGAAGGCAAGATTCGACTTTTTCGACGATCTGCTGTAACTGTGTGGGCTCGTTGCCTATTCTTGATATTTCCATTGTTAAGGGCACCGTAGAAACTGCTTGGCTAGGCCGGAGTGCCTGCTGAACTTCTTTGAGTTCGCCCATGATCCAATGAAATAGCTCCTCCTTCTTTGATTCTTTCTTTTCTACAAGCTCTATTGAAACATCATTCAGTGTGGCAATTAAGAAGTCGAAATCATCCGGGGCCATGGTAGTTTTAAGTGTGGTACAAGTGGCCTTATATTTCTTTCAGGATGAGGGCTTTGGTGGGGTAATATTCCTTTTCTTGGAGGGATCTTCCTCGTCCCTAGGCGAAGTAACCTCACCTTTTCTCTGTTCAACTTCTGTGCCCCCTAGTTCTTCATCATCACCTCCCTTCACAGGTGAGAGCGAAGCAGTCTTCATGGATGTGCTATGGATATCTTGAACTTCTACATCCTTCTTAGTCTTGCACGGTCCTGGTGTATCCAAGATAGCTTCAGGGCTATCTACGTCGGACATCTCTGCAGTGTCTGCTACAACAAGGAGGCCTACTGACCATTCCTTGGTAATATTCTCCAAGTCATCTTCTAACAACTTGTAATATGACTGGAGTTGTTGTTTGTGCTCATCTGCGCTGAATTTCATCAAAGGTCTAAACCTATGAAGCATGTTGGGTGTGATGCGTGGCGTAGACTGAATGGCATTCTTCAACTGAGTGTAGTAAGTGTGGAAGACAACATTGGACTTCCATTGTTTGTTCATGTCACTGGAGTACCACAACATACAGAACTTCGTGGCCAGTTGTTCGAAGGGTTCGGTCTTCAGGAAAGTGGCTCCCTTGGGAAGTTTGCAAGCGATGAAAGCGATGTGTATGAGAAACCAGCTAAAGTGGAACTCATACCCATGGTCCTGCGCTTGTCTACAGTCAAGATCTAGCTGATTTATAAGGTATTTTTCAAAGTTCATTTGTAGTCCCTCCGCACACTTCCCTGTGAGGTCAACTACAAATCCGGTCACCTGTGTAGGTATATTTTTTCAAACTAACTTTCCTGTGATCAACTGGCAACCAAAACACATTGCTGCATTCTCAATGGAGGCTACCTTGTAACCTCGCGTTCCTTTCTCTAGATTTCCATATGTGTCTTTTATTCCTTGAGAGAGAGCACGATCTACGATCTTTCCCGGGTAAAATTCCTACGGGTCAGGGCCTTGCATGCTTAGCCCAGTGATCCGATTGATCAGAATAAGATCCATAGTGATGCAATGGTCCAACCATAGGTATCCTCCATGGTAGTAGGACAACAACAATCTAACGCATGCATTTACTTCTTGATGCCTCCCAAAATGTGGAATCTTCATCACATTGAGGAGGGTTGACTGTGCAAGGTTATGGGTCCATTGTTGCGGTAAATCTTGGGTTTCTTCCCTTTTGTAATAGTCAAGTACTTGTGTGGGGATAGCATACTATATACCTTGTGATCTCCAAGGCTGAAATCACTAAATTTCGGCGCAGTGAGCTTCTCCTGGTCATCATGAATTGTGCGCACCCCTTTCAGGAGGTACACAATGACTACAACATTGTCAAAGTCTCTGGGTATAGTGTCACGATTCACTATTCTTCTTAGTGGTGGGATATATTTAGGAAACATGCTTGGGATCATCTTCACAGTGGTGTAGTCATTTTCGAGCTTAGATTGTCTTTATGAAGGCGGTCGGGATGGTCTTGCTCGAGCAGTGGAGGGGGAAGCTGGCAGTGCACCCAAGGACGATGATTGTACACCTGTAGACATTCCGCGTTCTGACATGACTCTCTCAGTCATTAAATCAATTATAACTTCTTCAACAATTTTCTCAGCAGTGTTGAGCTCGTCCAAAATACAAACTTAGGTCAGTTGGCTCGGGTGAAAAAGAAATTTAGAGAATACAGTGAATAGTAAGGCAATGATATCAGGGTAAGTAAATCTCAGGGTTCATGCTCAAATTATCAGTTAGCAAAAATTATTCTTGGTGCATGGCATGATGGGTTAAGTAAGAAATCTCAGCAACAGTCTTCTTGCAACAGACATGGGGCCTTCATTAACTCCGTTCTATCTGTTCTGGTGCTATCCAATGATCTAGTGGTAACCCATAACTGCTTTTCGATCCATTCGGAGTGGTGGTCGAGCGGTTATATCAGTTCCAATGACTATATTGCTTCGTCATGGTGAAGTACTCTATGTCATTTTTCTCATATCTTGGCAAAGCTCCAATTTTGCAATTCTTCTTGTTGTGAAGTGTCCTCTAGAACCTCTTATAACCTTACAGTATTAGCCCTTTTATTTCTTAAATTCCTAGCCTTCTTCCCCGTGAGCTTCATCTTAGTAATTCTTTTACCATTCTGATGTTTATCTTCTGTGGTCTTAGTTACTTCACGCTGTTGAAAGTCTTTCCTAGGGTTCCTTGATAATACTTCTTCTGTATCAAAAATAGGTAACTCGATCTTCTGCGGGTCCTCAATTTTTCTCTTAGCTTCGACATCGAAGTTGCTAATATTAAATATCTGCAATTTTCTCTTATGTTCTTCAATCAAGTGCGTGATCCTTCTGGTCATAAAGTCTTTTAACTCTTGCTTCTTCTGTTCCAAAATTTTTTCTTCTTCTTTTTGTCTGGCTTGTTCTCTATCAATCCAAGGTTTTCCTATGAGCATGGTAAATGGGGTGCTGTCTTCAAAAATTTTTATGATCTCAAAGTCTTCGTCTGTTGAAGTTCCATTGATAGTCATAGGTATCCAGGCGAGCCTTCCACATAGGTTTACTAGCTTTCCTATGAAGAAACGTGTTCCTCCTAAGGAAGGGATCATGGAAGGATTTCCTATAGATTCCCAATTTATTTCTGGCATAATGTTCACTTGTGTTTCTTCATCAAGAGTACAGTCAATGTCAAAGTCCCCTATTCTTTCTTTAATTTTCTCCTTTTCTTTGAAGATCTCTGATAGCCTAACATGTCAGTGGTCATTCAAGGTATCTTTCATTTGTAGCAATATCTTTTCTGATTCTTTCTGGGTTCCTGCTATAATCTTGGTCTCTTGATCCCCTTCAGGGTTTTCTTGCTCCATATTCAGCTTTTCAAGCCTAGCAATCATTCTAGGGAAATCCAATACTTCATGGTCGATGGCCTTACAACAGAGGCAACTAGGTCTTCTCCCAGGGCATTCCTTAGCAAGATGTCTCTGTCTTCTACAGCTATAATAGAAGGTTAATCCTCTCTTTCGTTTAGATGTTCCCCAACTCCTTTTGTACTACGCACCAGGATCATGGTGGCTAGCCTTCAAAACACTCTTTATAGGATCCTGCATCCACTTGTTAGTCCAAACATTCTTTTGATGCATAGGTATAACATATCTATCACTATACTTATCATATCTATTCATATCAAACTTTCTTTCATCTATTAATGCCCTAGTTTTGAAGCTAGGACAAAATCTATCAAACATACCTAGACCCATGCTTTAAAAACAAAACATTTCACTTATCTTACTTCTACAGAGCACAAAGCTTTCAAATCTAAAAACTTTTGACTATTCTTACCGTTATCAAAGAACAAAGCTTACAGATCTTATCTCTTTTTTGCAGATCTGACCTTTTTCCTTTAGAAAGTTCCACTTTTACTTTTCTTAAAGAATAGAGCATTCAGATATCACTTCTTTTCTTCTATATCAATCTCTTTCTTGCATATCTGATCTTTCCCCTTCAGATCTGACCTCTTTTTTTGCATATCTGACCTCTTTTTCTCAGCACAAAGTTTTGTAGGTCAAGTAGAATACTACACACTAGGGAAACATATCTACGCACAGAGCTTAGTTCGCACACAACATTTTCTTCTTTTGTTCCCAGCAATCATAGTTCCTGTCTTGGAAATGGAACCATTTGTTGGCACAGGGGAAGACCCAGGGTTCAACGCTTAAGAGCGCACCAACAAAACCCTAACTACCGGCCCTTTCGGCAACACCTGCAAAGCAGATGAAGTCTCACCTGAGGTAGAGGAAGGGGTGGTTGCAGGACTCAGATGTCTGCAACCTTAGCTGGGACACTGATCTGTGATTATAGATTTTACAGGGAACTTAGCATAGATCCTTCATCAATATTTAACCCGTTTGGTACTTCGCAGATAACATAGAGCATCGCAGTGAACACTTATACTAAATATGATTCAGTACTTAGCCACATAAATATAGGTTAGATTCAATAGATCAAGCACTAAGCATCTCATATATTAGATCTAACGTTCATTCATATATCATCAACATAAAGCATAACCAGATCTACTTATTCATATCAAGCACTTATCCAAGAAATAGATAAACACATTAGAGCAAAGCACAAAGCACTATACAAACAGTTACTGTGGTTCATCCCCACCCTGGGGCTACGCCCACAAAGTCTTATTTATATTATCTTGGTCAAGTAGTTACAACACAGAGCTTCAACGACCCTTACTTCGCATAGGACAGAAGATCTGCGTAGCTCACTAGATCCTTCTTCTTTTCTCTTCAACACAAGACTACAACAACTGACACTTAGCTTTCCGATCTCATGCACAGAGCACTCTAAGATACATCTGATCACACACATCCAATTACTATCACTAAGATTTCAACTATACATCACATAGATGTACTACATTACTACATTACTACTATTCTCCTCTATTTACATTCCTTATTTATAGATTACAAAATGGGCCTAAGCGTAGGTAAAACCATGGGGCGACATCCCTTTCCCGTTACATCAACCCAAACCCCTAGAATGGACCCAAAAATAGGTATTTCTTCCTTAATTTCCACTTCGCGTTGTGCTCCTTCCTTGGCAAGTTGTCGCAGTCCCAAAAGTGGTCAAATATGACCAAGTATTCTTCAAAACTTGGTCAAGGGCCAACAAAAAATGAGACCCAGTCCACTCCATGCCACATGCAAACACAACGATTTACATCAAACCTAGCATGTTGTGCATGGATGAAATCATGGGGTAGACACCCTTGAAGGATATGGACCACATCCAATTGGTCTTGACGTGGATTCCATCAAAGGCACTACACAAATTGCAGGTTAGCGTCGACCACGACATGAAAACTTAGTCGAGCTACAAAAAGAAAAAAAGAAGAGGGGGGCGTTGGAAAAATTCTGTGAGAAGGCCAAGCTCGAAACCCAGGAGGAAAAAGAACACAGGAATGAATTGGAATGAAGAGTGGGAGGAATTTTTGAGAAACTCCCAAGCACCGCGTAAGGGAATGAACTCCCAGTAGCAGGAAAGATTGACCAGATTGCATAGGGAATTGATCAATATCAGAAGGAGATCGAGAATCTCCGTGAATTTCTCATACCAACCACTCCACTGGCAGTGAAGCAGAAAAGGAAGAAGAAAGAAACATCGCAGCTGCAGGAGATGGAACAACAGGTTATCAAAGCAGCCGAACTTCTCGATAAAGCAAAACAACTTTGGACAAGGTTGGAGGAGGATCCACAAGTCCAATGATTGGACAAGGAAGAAGAAAGGATCAATGTAACGATCCAAGAACTCAAACAGAGGCAGAAGACCATACCAATACCAGAACGAGTCAAAGGGACACATGAGATGAAGAATATGAAGGCATAACTTATCACTACGCAAACACATAAACAAGAGAGTTAATCTCAAATAGAGCCACTATAGGAATGAGTCGTAGAAATACTCACACAAAAAGAAGGAGCTAAAAAATAGAGAGCACAGACCCAAGCCGAATGTGCAGGATTTCTGAGCGATGAAGTGGCAGTTCAAGTAGTAGACACCATCAAGGAGAAGACCGTGCAGGCACTGACAAAAGAAACAGAGCTCAAGGAAACGTTCCAGATGATCACCAAGGAGATATAAGAAGCTCAGAAGGATTAGGTGACTCAGGACAAGTCACATGTCAGTGTTGGGGGCCTATTTGCACTAGGACGAAGTGGAAAGAAGGATGATCATGGGAAAGAAAGCGTGTAGAAACATAAGTAACAGCTGGAAGGTAACACATCACATGTGCATGCAAGAAAGCATGCACAAGGAAAGAAACAGCTGGAGGAAGAACAACACATGCACATGGGAAGAAGACCTAACGTCAGTAGGGTTAGGGTTTTGGTAATACATTGTAAATAGCTAAAGAGCCCGATATATATAAATAGTGATACACATGTATCATATAGAGGTTGGTTCAATTTTGTATTAGTTCAGCTTTTGTAATATCCTATCATAGTTATGTACGAGTGGATGCGTTATGTAATACTTCTATGAACCATTTTTGTAAGTTGTTGAGATAAGAATAGAGGAGAGAAGGAATATCTGAGGATTAAATCGCAGAATGTGGAGCCTGGTGCGATCTAGTTCACCTCATACATATCTTACCCATCTAAGGGGATTGTAAGTGCACGACACTAGAGATGGAGAACTACCATAGTAGAAGAGCCAAGAGCCAAATATTTGTGGATGTATCCCAGGAGGGGGTGAACCAGGGTAATATGTTTGTAATGTGATGAATGCATTTTTATCTTTTTTGCTTTCAACAGTTAATTTTTATGCTTAGTGAATGAGTGAATACATTGTTATGGAATACGATTGTGTTTTTTGGAAAATAAACTATGAAAGATAGATGCACACCCGTGAGTAATAGTAGATTGTGATCACAATTCGTAGTATACAAATTTGATTAATAAACCGCTATCTCATACTCAATCCTAGGCTATAAACAATTGAGTCTTGCAACCACCCATTTAAAACTATCTCAGGTGAGACTGCGTAGTGCACTCTGTGTACTATGTTTCCTTCTGGTTTACCATGAGGGCCGATAGTTTTAGAGGCTTTGTTGGAAACTTGAAAGACATGAACCATGGGTCAATAACTCAGAAGGTATAGGAGAGTAGTAAACGAACAACATGAATCATTGTCACTCCCCAAAACACTCCTATAAGGAGGTACATAGTATTTCAAGCCCATCTCCTACCAAAAAACATAGGAGAACTAGAGTGTATGAACTAAAGGGTGAAATGAACAAGATTAAACCTCCTAATTTTGACGGAGAACACTAGAAAGATGAAGATTTCGAGACTTGACTGCTGGGCATGAGGAAATATTTCCAACTGCAGAACTATTCTTCTCATGCAGAGGGAAGAATTTCCATTTACCAACTTAAAGGAAAGGAATCCATATGGTCAGAGCAACTTGTGCAAGTACAACATGTCAGAGAGAAGAACATTACTTGGAGGGATTTCAAGAGACATTTTGAAAAGAAGTACTTAACTAAGATATACTACAATAGAAATATGAAAGAGTTCTTTGATCTCAAGCTAGGCATCATGACCATTGATGAATATGAATGAAGCTTTTTGGAATTGTCGAAGTATGTTCCTTTCATCAAGGAAGAGACTGTAAAAATTCAAAGGTATCTAAATGGAATGACATCTTCCATCAGTGAAAAGATCCAGTATGATGACCCAAAAATAGTGGAAGAAACTATAAGGAGAGAAAAGTGTTTATATGATCCACAAAAATAAAAGCCTACTTTCCAAAAATCTTGGGAAGACAAGAAGAAGTTTAAGAGGGAGCAAAGGAAAAAGGGAATCAATCCACCATTTTTCAAGAACAGTCCTCAAGGAAAACCATTTTTTAGAGATCCCAGGAAGGTTGGAGTAGGTGGAAAAATGTCAAGACAATCACCTATGGAGTTTTGGGGTTGTAAAGGAAATCATAGGTACAGAGATTGCCCCCACATAAATGAAAAAGTGAGAGTTGTCCACAATGTTTAGCAGGAAGAATCAGTGGAGGACATGGGTAGTAGAGTACCAAGGATCTACGCAGACCTGTACAATAAGAAAGCAGAATATCAATCACACATGATTGAAGTGGAAGGTATGATCAACAACCATGCCTTTACTATTTTAATTGATCTAGGGGCTAGTAATAGTTATGTAGATCCTAGGGCGGTGGAAAGTTTGCAATTGTCGAGAATAAAACATGGAAAATCTTGGTTAGTGTAGATGGCTATAGGAACCAAGAGAAAGGTTATAGAATTGGTTAAGTCCTGTCCAATGGACATGAATGGACTGAGCATAAGGGTTGAATTGAGCATTCTACCTTTAGGTTCTTATGACTTTCTAATTGGGATGGATTGGTTCGACCAACACCATGCCATCTTAGACTTTCATAGAAAAACATTCACTTGCCTGGATGAGGAAGGGAATTGAAGAATAGTCCAAGGAATTCCTAGAGTGGTTGTTGTTAGAGAAATATCAACAATGTAGCTGAAGAAGTGCTACAGGAAAGGATGTCAATTATTTGTAGCCCACATGGAGGAAGCACCTAAGGATAAGGTGTCAAGTATTGAATACCATGTAGTATTAAAATATTTTCAGGATGTATTCCGGGAGGTACCAAGACTACCTCCGAAAAGAGATATTGACTTCTCTATTAACTTGATTCCTAGAGCAACTCTAGTGTTGAAAACTCCTTACATAATGAATACACCAGAGTTGAAAGAACTGTAATTGCATCTTGAAGAGCTTCTGAAGAATGGGTATATACACGTAGTGTGTATCACCTTGGGGTTCCTCGGTCCTGTTCGTGAAGAAGAAGGATGTGACATTGAGATTGTGCATCAATTTCAGACAGTTGAAAAAAATGACTGTAAAGAACAAGTATCCTTTGCCACAGATCGATGATCTCTTTGATTAGTTGAAGGATGCCAAGATATTCTCAAAAATAGATCTTAGGTCAGGGTATCACCAGGTAAGAATAAAGGATGAATACATCAACAAGACCACCTTTAGAACAAGGTATGGTCATTATGAATTCACAGTGGTGCCATTTGGGCTGTCAAATGCACCCGTTGTTTTTATGTGACTGATGAATGGTATATTCAGAGAATATCTAGACAAGTTTTTCATAGTCCTTTTGAATGAAATCCCGGTGTATTCCAAGTCGAAGGAAGAGAATGGAAAACATTTGAGGATGGTGTTGCAGGCGCTAAGAGAGCACTATCTATATGCCAAACTAAGAAAGTGCTCATTTTATCAAAATCAGATCCATTACTTGGGACATATCATTTCAAAGGATGGGATAGTTGTAGATCCTGAGAAGATAGAATGACGCAGACCTATCGACCCTCGGGCCAAGATCTGCTCACAGGATCATTCTCTATCCCCTTGAGCCAAAGCATCTCCTTTCGATTTCCTGCTGGAATCTGCAATTTATCGATCCACAGGTCCTTTTTGCAGCTCGCAATCTTGCGAGTTCGCGAGTCGTGACTCCCGACTCTTCCTCTCCAATCTCGCGATACCCGAGATCGCGAAATGGGTATAACTCTTCTTTCGTCAGTGCTCTCTACACATGACCACTGACTAATATTCACGCAAGCTCCTCTCGCTACTTGGCACTTCGCATGTTGTGGCATCCAACCTTGGCACCTTCCTTTCACGAATCCCCGAGACGCGAGAGGTCAACGGGTGTTGAATTCTTCACTAGGTGACGTGTGTACACCAGTCTACTTCCCGGGCCTACTTCGTGGTTCTGCCATGTGTCCCTCGTGCCCGGCTTTCGACACTTCATGACTTCTGATGTCAAAAGTGACTCCTTTCAACCTCTGAAACCCTGAATGCGTGAAATGCGATGGGGTTCTTGATCCAATGGTCCTCCCGTGACCTAGATCCAATGACTATCCTCGCTCCTCGTGATTTCGCCACTCGCGACTTGGAGCACCCAATCTTTGGGCTCTCACCTTGGGAATCTCTGAGTTCACGAGATCCCTAAATCTATGCCACCTGTCCTCTTCGAATGGATGGTCCCGATCTTCTCATGACTTCACCACTCGCGAAGTCGAAGGACTTCCCTTTCTGACCTCCGATGTTCGAATCCCCGATATGGGTGATTTCGCGACACATATCCTCCTTCTAATGGACGGCTCAAATTCTTTCACAGTTTCGGGACTTCGGGACTTTTGGGACAAAAGTCTCGACCTCTTATCCTCCGATATGCTGAAATGCCGAAATTCCGACATGTCATCAATGCGGGTCCCACGATGGAACTTCCTGCCTTTTTGGAGTTTTGGACTTTGTGAATTCGTGAATCCTGATGCTGAACTTTCGGCTCTTCAACCCATGAAACCCTGAAATACCAAGTTCTGATGTGCTTCACCAATAACTGTCCCACGCAAACCCTTTCTCCCCTTTGGGACTTCGCCTTTCGCGACCTCACAAATCTTGAGGCAAGGCTTTTAGTTCTCCAACTCATGAAACCCCGAAATGAGATTTCATGAGTGATACAACGACCCCTATTTGTTCAAATCCTACAACCCGATTTCTCCTGAGCTTGCACGTAGAAAAAAACCCACCGTAACCTTCTTGCTCCTTTGTAATATCTGACGGCCCTCAGGACTTCACGAATTCTCCACGGAGAATTTCGATCGTCCAATTCATTCTTAACACCCCTACGAATAGAACAAGTATGATTTCACGAAACTTATTCACCAGCAAAACAATGTCGCTACGCCTTCTTACAACACTTCAAGGAACTAGCCCTCTTGAGCTTCTCTTCGACTACTTTGAAGGCTCTATCTCTCCTGAACTTTCTCCACAACTCGAGTCTTCAAGAAGACTCCTGCACGCACTCCTTGCGGAAATTCTTCGAATACTTCCAAGTATTCGAACCTCTTCGACTCTGCGCACTCCCTGTGACAACAATCTTTCAATAGTTTCGCTCAGGTTGTAACTCTGAGACTTCACTCAGCCTGCACACTCCTTGCACGACTCCTGTGCTTAACTTTCACTTCTACGAGAATGAGAACAATGTTATCCCTCCTGAGCTTTCAGAGACGAACTTCTAACTTATGTCAACGCACACCTTGCAGACAATTTCACTGCACTCCTTGCAGGAAAACTCTTGCTCAGACAGAGAAACAATTGAAACGCATTCCTTACTCTCCCTCTCTTCAAATTTCAGACATTAATTAAGAAATCATACATTGACACATCAAACAAATGCATAACAGAGAGTAAACAATCATATATCAATCAACATGTACACACACAGAAAGTAATTGAACACCATGAGTCTGAACTAAAGATATTTGTATTAATCCAGAACTTTTGTACATGGGGTTATTCTACACATCTCTCTGCTTCTTCTTCTCTATGCTCTATTGATTGATTATGAGGCTAATGTTACAATGATACAAGTGAGGGTGTCTATATCCGTTTTCCCTCCGGCTCCTAAAACTGTCTAATCTAAGAATTCAAAGCTACCTACTTACATTTACTAGCATAAATGCCTCTTAGTCCTTCAGATGAGAGCGGGATTCTCAAGGTCTGATTACAATCTATGATTACGCCCTTTCTTAATTGTTTCATTTATGTTTGGTGCGTCAAAATTCAAAACATTTCAAACTATTCATCATGTGCCAAAATGCGTTGGCGTTTTCCCCATGCTCACTTGTTGTTGGCGATGCTCCTGCATCATAGAATCCATCAGAGAATGGTCAACGCCTAAGAATGTGACAGAAGTTAGGCCCTTTATGGGTCTAGCTGTCTATTACAGAAGGTTCATTGCAGGGTTTTCAAGGACATCTCACACTATCACTTCCTTGCAGAGGAAGGAGAAGATGTTTTAATGGATAGAAGAGTGTGAGAGAAGCTTACAACAATTGAAGTAGTTGTTAACCAGTGCTCCAATCCTGAGGATTGCAGATCTGAATGAAGATTTTATAGTGTGCACAGACGCATGCAAAGAAGGACTGGGAGGAGTCCTCAACCATAATGGATTTGTAATATGTTATGAGTCCAGGAACTTGAAAGAGCACGGAAATAACTATGCCACTCATGATTTGGAGTTGGAGGCCATTGTTCACGCTCTAAATAAATGGAGGCATTACCTCATGAGAAGGAGGTTTGAACTAAGGACAGACCATAATGGTATGAAGTATTTGTTTGATCAACCAACCTTGAATTCTAGGCAGAGTAGGTGGTTAGAATTCCTTTGTGAGTACGACTTTGATATCAAGCATATCAAAGGAAAACATAACAAAGTGGCTAATGCACTCATCAGGAGAGTGCATGGAATACATGCCACAACCATTATCATGTACCAAACTGACATTAAAAGCATAATTTTGGAAGCTGCAAATGCAGATTTGTTGTACATGGAATTGGTAGTAAAAATACAACAAGGTAAGATGCTATAGAGAGTGGAATATTATAAATTGGAGACTGATTGAACACTACTGTACAAAAACAAATTTTATGTACATGATTCCCAGGAATTGAAAATTACGATTTTGAAAGAAATGCATAATGTGCCTTATGCTGGGCACCCTGGATATTAGAAAACTGTGGTAGCATTCAAGAGCCATTACTTTTGGCCAGGTATGAAAAAGGAAATTGCAGAATCGCCAGATGTATGGATTGTCAGAAGGTTAAAGTTGAGCACAGGCACCCAACAAGGTTGCTACAACCTTTACCCATTCTTGAGTGGAAGTGGGAGGTAGTGACAATGAATTTCATCACAGGATTTCCCAAAAAAGGCAAGCAACATGATTCAATCATGGTGGTGGTGGAAAATCTTACGAAAGATGCCCATTTTATTCCATTGAAGACTACTCAGAAGGAACCTAATGTTGCTGATATATTTATGAGGGAAATAACACGAATGCACGATGTTCCCAAGACAATTGTCTTTGACAGAGACCCGCAATTAACCTCAAAATTATGGAAAGGGTTATTCAAGGGGTTCATAATGAATCTAAACTTCATCATTTCTTATCATCTTGAGTTCGATGGGCAGACAGAGAGGGTGAACAAAGTGATAGAAGACATGTTAAGGATGTATGTGATGGAAAAACCATCTAAATGGGAAGAGTAACTACACTTGGTATAATTTGCCTACAACAATGGGTATCAAGCATCACTAAATATGAGCTTGTTTGAATCACTTTACGATAGAAAGTGAAACACTCCAGTAAGATGGGATAACCCAGCTGATAGAGAAGTAGTTGGACCATAGTTTCTCAAGGAAATGGAAGAACAAATGCTGAAGATTAAGAAGAATTTGAAAGCTACCCAAGACAAGAAGAAACGTTATGCTGATAAAAACCAAACCCACAGAGATTTTAAAGTGGGAGAGCATGTTTTCCTGAAAGTGAAATCCAACAGGAGTTCCCTGAAGCTGGGAAACTATTCAAAGTTGGCAGCTAGATTTTGTGGACCGTTTGAAATCCTAGAAAGGATTGGACCAGTTGCATATATGCTTGCATTGTCTGCATCCATGACTGTACATAATGTATTTCATATTTCATTGCTTAAGAAATATATACTTGATGTTAATCATGTAATTTATTGGAATGTGATTTAGGTAGAGAAAGAAGGCGTCTTGCAGGTGCATCCGGTGCATATACTGGACCGAAAAAGAAAGCAACTCCATAATCGAGTCATAGGGATTGTAAAAGTCCAATGGACCTGGTACGGTCCTGAGGACACAACATGGGAGCATGAAGATGCTATGTGGGCATAGTATCCACATATTTTTCAATATTTTATAAATCTTGATGTTGTTTCGTAAATAAATTGCACTGAGGACAGTGAAAAAATAAGGGGAGGTATTGTAATACCCCAAGGCTGAGCCCCTGTTGAATTGTAATTTTTCTTATAGGCTGGTGATATGAGTGATTATAAGATGAGGAACTTATGTAATTATTAGGCTGGTGAGCTAGATGCTAAGGCCAGGAGCCTGATATTTTGTTTGTATATGTAATTATGCAGATCATTAATAAAAATATAAACACTGCTACGTGTAGATCGACCATGAAGATGATATATGGGGGACTAATCTCCACTAGGTAGGGTAAGGAAGGGGGGCTAAGTATTTGGGCCTAGGGGCTAAGATATGGGGCTTACCTCTAGAGGAATAATATTTTAATATTATTTCCTAAAAACTAAGATGGACATAATATGTTTTGTTATCCTAAGTTCTTGGTGGCTAGGGACGTAGGCTAAATGGAGCACATGAAGCTCTAGGAAGACAAGTGTTGATCTGGGCTCATGCAGTTAAAATCTGAAGCATCGTATGTGTTGGGGGTTCACTTTCCAGTCTCGACTCATTCTCTAACTGTGAACCAGGGGCATCCATCAAGGATATCTGGAACCAGTAAACCATGAGTCAAACTGTGCTAGTAGTTCACTGGTCATTTGACCATCCTCCGCATGATTTTGTGAGTCCATTATCCCATATTCCATCTGGTATGAGACCTCCTTCATCTGACCCCTGCCTACCCTCACGCATCTCTGAAAATGGAAACCGTGAAGTCGTCATGTTCTGCTTCCTGTGAAGCCCAACGCAGTTGTAGTTGCCTGAGCTGCATTGTGACTTAGTGTTATTCTATTTCCTTTTGGGTGTCCATAACTGTTTTTCCCTATTGTTGTTGTTGTTTCTATTGTTGTCACCTGTACCCGACAGTAGATTAGTTGAAGACTAGTTGAAGAGGCAGGTTGCTAGGCCTGTGAGCAACTCTCCCAAGTGAGAGAGTTTGCTAGGAAGTGAGTTCTCCTACAAGTTTTGGTGTAAATACATCAAGCATGATATTTTTGATTTAAAGGTTTTGTGCATATTGTTTGCTTTTACTTTCAGGGGTCGGATTAAACAATGTTTTGAGTCTTTTCCAGCATATCACATTTTTTATTGGTTTCAGTTTGTAGATGAATTTTTAGATGCTTTTGAAATATATGATTACAATCAATTATGTGAAGAATTTCAGACTTTGCTAATCAATGGCGATTCATCTTCAAAAGGCTTTTCGACAAGAATCCATCATGTTCTTTGTAAATTTAATATTGATGACATGTCGTTTGTATTAAATCTCCTCTATGATGCTTGCATCCAGTCATATTCAATCGCAAATGATGAAGCAATTACAAGTACTATCACTCAATTGCAAGAAGAATTGTGTTCACAGTATGAGAGGGATCCATCTGAAAATGTTGAACAAGCAAGGGAGGTAGAATCTATTGAAAATGTTCTTACTGACAATCAAATTGGTTTTTCCTCTGAATCATTGTATTTTCAGTCCTCGACCATCGTGGAAGAAGATTCAATGTTGGGTCAAGGTGAATTTCCTTGTTCTCCTGACTCTTGCTCTAATCAGTATTTAAATTCGGTTATTGAAGAAGACTTAGGTGATGAAAATGATCTTAAGCATTCTAGCATTCCAATGAAACTGATTAGAGATGTAGATCTACAATTGGAAGAAGTAACCTTAAACCCTCATCTACAAATCGTACCTTATCAACATGAAATATTAGATGTTTTCCATGAAACTTTTGAATTATCTATCGTACATGAGGCAAATTTAGATGATCATAATATGTTGAAGAATTTATCACCAAAACAAAGTGAAAGTTTTAATGAAAATGAAGAGGAATGCTTTGAGAATACCATTGTTAAATATCATAGCTCAAGATATTCTTTTCATGTGCTTATTTCTAATTCCTTTTACTCTTTATATCCCGATCTCTTCTTAGATTCTGGTGGATTTGATACTTTACCCACGGTATCTTACTCTTTGCCACCACAATCCAATCTTTTCGATATGCCAAAATTTGGTGAAACTAATTCCAAACATAACACTTATCAAGTC
>JZKD02S1334782.1:354133-452347 GCA_000966675.3 Picea glauca | reverse complement strand
AAATATATGAGAAAGATCAGAGCCAAAGGGATCCAAGAATTGGAGAGGAGGATTTTTATCCTTTCTCTTTTGTATATTATATCTTTTGTAAACTTTTTATTTCTTTTCAAATGGAGTAATGGATGGGTGGAATCTTTGGGAGAATGGACGAGTATTTTCAAAGAAGAATATGGAATTCCAGGTTGCTTAATGGCTTTTGTCCTGTGAGTAAAATGGTTTTATTTTCATTATAATATCTTCATATTCTTTGAATAATTGATTATGCATTGATATAAATAGATTTAGTCTTTTTTATCAATACATGATTAATTATTATCATTTATGTATTAATTTTTCCAATCTTTAAAGTCTATTATCTAAAAAAATTCTTCCAGGACTACAGAATGGACAAGTGATTCCAAAAACTTAATAGAACGACATATATGCATTTTGGCTTTAGCCTTTTGTTTATAATGTTGTTATTTATGTTTTTTTAATCCTGTTACATGTGCAGGTCTGATATCTTTAGATTAAATGATCTGTGATGTGTAGGAGGTTTATATTATAAATACCATCTATCATTTTGTTCATCAAAATACAAATGTTGTGATTATATCTTCGATTTAAATAATGGGATTTATCTTTGAGTTTTAAATTGAATGATAAAATGCATAGATTGCTTCCAAATTGATCTTGCTGTAATCATGTATAATTATGAGATCACAGGTTTATGTCTGTGTTTCATTTTCTGTCATTAAAACCTAAGCTGCCAATACATGTTCTGAATTTATTTAGAACAATCATAAGGTTCATTGCAGACTTCTCTCTTGGACATAGCAGTTGGATGTTCACCACTCATGTAGATGCTTGGATACACCTCACTAATTCATTGACAGGATAACTTCTTTGTATTTTTTCTGTCATTTACATATCATTGAAACTAGAATGTATGGTTCAACTTTGACTATCCACATGTTCATGTTTCATTAACTTTTTTTTGCAAGATTCTTTAAATTTATAAAAGAAAAACAATAAATATTTTTATGTGCTTTATTTATCTGCTTCCCAGAAGCAATCATTTTTCCATTGATTTTCATAAGTTTTGATTAAACTTGCATCTTGTAAATCATGTAAATAAACGAGACTTGTATATCTTCTGCTTAAATACAACTACTACAGTTACATTAGAACATATGTACATATATATAGTGTTTAGTAATTAGTTAGTTATTTCTCTCTTTTATTCGTTTCTTTTAGGATTCTTAGATTGGCTAACGGAGCCATTAAACCCGTCAGAACGAGTTACACCAAACAACTTGGGTTATTTAGACAACCCCGGACCAGACTCGCTCTTCCAGTTGATGGATGGTCAATTTTGCCCGTCAACAAGTTGGTGGATTTACTCCAACTAAAAGATAAGTATCATTTATGTACTTAATTATGTATTTTATGCATGTTTGGGTTACTTGAAATGTATCATGTGTTTCATTGCATGTGGACTTACTGTTAATCTCAATTGCATCTGTATGGTAGTAGTAATTCTATGTTAATTGTTTTAAATTCATTAAAATGCATGTTATATATATAAGTGTACGATTCTGCGTGGTAGCATTACCCAACCGTGTTGGAAGGACATGTTGCATGGGTAGCATACTCAGAGTTTAGTAAAGTGTCATGTTGGTGGCGTTTCCTGACATATTGGTGGTCTAGGATGTTACAACTTGTGCTGCCATAGGGTGTGCGGAACCTGCTGAATATGATGCAAGTGTTCTGCCCAAGACTTGTTGTAAATGAGAATGTCATCAAGATACACTACTACACAAGTATTGGTGAATGGTCACATGATATTGTCCATCATCCTCATGAAAGTGGCTGGAGCATTTCAAACCAAAGGGCATGACCAACCATTCAAAAAATCCTTCCTTTGACTTAAAGGCAGTCTTCCATAGATCTGTTTGTTCTATCGGGACTTGGTGGTAGCCAGACTTAAAATCAATTTTATTGAAGTATTTGACCCCCATGAGTTGATCAAAGAGGTCGTCGATTCAGGGAATTGGGTACCGTTTTCTGATTGTGATTTTCTTTAGGGCTTAGTAATCAATGCAGAGTCACCAGGTTCCATCTTTCTTCTGTACCAGCATGATTGGGCTCCCTCAAGGTGATGAGATGGGACGGATGTGCCCCTTGTGGAGAAATTCTTGGATTTGTCGCTTGATCTCCTCATTCTCTAAATAGAGCGATGATAGACTGGCCCATTGGGAAATGGTGTGTCAGGGGGTCAGATCGATGGGGTGCTTGACCTGATAGTGCAGAGGTACCCTGGTAGATGAGGAGAAAATATCTCAGTAATCTTCAATGACCTTATCTACTTGCTTCTATTGTGTGGAGGGGTTGGCCGTAGAGACCCTGGATGTGGCTATGATATTTCGCTCATTCTGAGAGAGAATCACGAAGAAGACAAACTTCCTCGTCTGAGAGATGAACTTCTTGCATTGCTTGGAAGAGATCAAGGAAATAGCACTAGGTGGGACTACCTCGAGTATCCTATACAATTTCCTTTTCAAAGTAATAACAACACTACGAGGCCTAGACTCATATACAACATGACGTTTCCATAAATAAGGTTGGCCCAAAATAACATCATAAACTTCGAGAGGAGAAACATCACACAATACCTCGTCTTTGAAGGGCTTGATGACATACGACAGTCGACATTGTTGGCTGACGTGGAGATCGCTTCCTTGGCAGAGCCATCCAATGGTGTAGAGTTGTGGGTGTGGCATTGTCGGTAGGGCCAGCCGCTTGACAACCTCTACTGAGATGAGGTTCTTCTGGCTACCGCTATCAATGATGAAGTGAAACAGGGTGCCTTTTACCCACATCTGTGAATGGAAGATGCACTCTCCTTATTCTGGGTCATCTTGTTCATCAGGCTAGAGCTTGGTGGTAGCAATGGTGGCACTAGGTTCCACATCAATGATCCATCTTCCCCTTTTTGGTTCTGACTCAGATTCATAACCTGCATCTGATTCAGAGGCTTTCACTTTGGCCACCGACGACTTCTTTGAGTGGCAGTCAGCAATGTTATGCGAAGGGCTCTTATGGAAGTTGCACCACTTCCCGCTATCTTTCTTTGTCTTTCAAGTGTCCTTCTTTGCTTGCATCTTGGACTGGTTGTCCTGTTATTTTCCATATTTTCTCTATCCTTTTTTCTGTGGGTTTGGGCCACCCTTTCCTGGATTTTTCTTTGAGGGTTTTCCGGGCCCAGATTTCCATGTCTTTTTTTTGAGCTTCTGCTTGATTTTGGCAACATATCGGTAGGCCCTACCCAAGGAAAAGATGTCAAGAAATTCCATTTCGGTCTGGATGTATCTATGCAGAGCACCATGATACTTGAGAACCATATGTCTCTTTGAATATTTGATACCCAGCTTGGTGTGCAAGGTATGGAAGATATTTGTGAAATCTAGCATTGCTTGGTCTCTTTCTTGCCACAGTGTGGTCCATTTGGTATACAAGTCATCATAACTTCCAACAGGGTAGTATTGTTTCTTAATAACATCCCTGAAGGATTCCCAGGTGACCATGACTTTAAATAACGAGAGTTCCTTTGTTTCCTTTTGCTCATAGAAAGTTTCCCACCAATCTTTGACATGGGGAATGACTTCGAGGAGCGAAAAAGTAATATTTTCTCTATTTGAAAAGTTATGGATGGAAAAATACCCTTCTAGTAGATTCAACCACTTGTCTACACCATCTGCTTCTATTTGACCTTCAAATACAAGGATATCAAAGTTTTTTTGTACCTTGAAGGGGGTGGCGCCTTCTCTCGAAGAAGATGCATCACTTGTTGGTAGTCGCCGAAGGATTTGCGCGAAATTATCCATCATCTTATTCCTCTATTGTGTGAGGGATTCCTCAAGCAACATTTTGAAAGTATCCCCTATCCCATCATATTTCTTTTGTCCCACCATGAGAGGTTGTTTGGGCGTGAGAGAGCTTTGGTCCTCAAGAGAAACAATCTCGAGACCCAATTCTTTGTACTCTGACCTCATTGGGGACATGCATTAAGACGACAAGGAGTAGACCACTCTGATACCACTAATACAAATTTTATGAGCAGAATGAAATGAATACAGATTATTAACAGATTCTTAACACATAACAACATAGATACAGTAAAAATGGTTTTCTATTCAACAAGGAAATAAGATGAAACTATAAAATGCAAAGGAAAACAAGCTTGTTGGAATGGTGGTGGCTTATCTCTGAGAAGAGATGTGACGACTACGTTCATTCACAAGAATATTATTACAATGAAGCTTTGAAGGCCTTTTTACAATAAAAATGAGTGTCAAAAACCCTAGACATCCAAAAACCTAACCCTAGGAGATGGAGTGCCAAAAGTCATGTGGGTCCCGTTTGGGTAAGTCAGTACATCAACTTCTCCGTGTCGTAACTTTTGCATACGATCTCTGTTTTAGGCGTATGATAGACCATTGAAAGATCTATCCGAGGACTACTACTGTGGACAAAAATTTCATGATGAAAATTTTTAATCGAAGGATACCCAAAAAAACGATGTTTAAGGCCTCAAAACGACTCCGGATGTTCAGGACCCGAAAAACTACTAAAAATAGTAAATTGCCAAAATTGCCAAAAAGATATTTTGAGCTAGTTGGAAAAGGTGGGTGGCCACCGATATCCACCTGGATCAATACTCCCTCCTTAATAAGAAATGGTTTCCATTGCGTTGAGTTCCCCCATCAGATGAGGATATTTCTGCTGAATTTAGCCCGGGGTGAGCCACTTGCCTTGGTGCAGGAGATGCCCTGCTTTAACAACTCGATAAGCTGGATCCTTTGCTCTCAGGTGCCCTTGATCTGTGTGTCCATAATATGATCACTGGATTCCTGTTATATGCAGTTGGGGTTGAGCTATGTTTGTGTCAGTTTTTCTGCTACGTCTGAGGTGTCCAATAATGGTGGGAAATAAGGCCAAAGGAGGTCCATGTTGAACACTGGGTGTAGGCAAAGGAATGGAGGAATGTTGAGCTCAAAAGAATTATCCCCCACAACCTTGGTGATGGTGTACAACCCATAATGGAGTTGGATAAGCTTCCGATGGGGTCCTGTAAGGCGTTCTTTCTGTAAGTGAAACCATACTTTGTTGCCCGCCTAAAACTTATGTGGCATTCGATGTTGATCATGGCGCTGCTTGTACTTGTCATTGAACTTCTGTAGGATATCCTGAACCTGTTGGTGGTTGTGCTATATCCTCTCAATGAACCATGTGGATTTTTCATCTTCAGTTGGAGTAGGATATGATTATGTCGAGGTGACCGCAAGGGGAAGTGAAACATCTACGAGACCCAATGGTTGGAATCCCAATCCCAGCTGAAAAGGGTTGTGGCTAGTTGATATATGCATGGATCATTTGTAGCTATGGTGGACATAGGGAAGACTCTCATCCCATGTGTGAGGGTTCTTGGAATTATACATGGGCAGGATATGCATGATCATTCGATTTAGGATCTCAGTTTGGCCATCTATCTCGGGGTGGAAGGACAGTGATTTGGTGAGCTTGGTGTCCAACACTGACCAAAGGCTCGACCAGAATGTGCTAAGAAATTAACTGTATCGATCTGAGACAATGGTTTGTGGGATTCCAAAATGTACCCAGACTCATTCAAAGAAGATCTTGTTAGTGGCTTATGCTGTGATGCTCTTCTTGTAGGAAAACATAATCACCATCTTAAAAAAGTGATCAACAACCAAAAAAACACAGTCATTTCCCCGCTTGGTGGACGGGAGGCCCGAAATGTAGTCCATTCAGATGGATTCCCATGTATTTCAGGAGTAGGAAGAGGGGTGTGCAAGTCCTTTTTCTTAGCGGTTAGTTTGGCAATAACATAGGCAGTGCAGGACCTGATATACTTGTTGACCTCCTGCCAAAGTTTTGGCCAGTAGAAATGTTTCTGTAGTATCACCACTGTATTTTCGATGTCAAAGTGTCCTACCACCCAATTGTAGTGGGCTTCCCAGATCAACTTCACTTGCTTGCTTGATGGAACATAGATATGGACCAAACGACACAATAACCCATCCTGAAGATGGAAATTATCGACAACTATTTTTGCACCCAACATTTGGTAGGTGGTGGTGAAGTCTGGGTCCGTCTCATAGAGTTGGGGCCATCCAGAGGTCTCATGGCCGCAAGAGTCTAGCACCATGGTGAGTGCCGCGACTGGCAGTCTACTGAGGAAATCGACTATGTGGTTGGTGCTTCATGTTTTATACTTGATGTTGAGGTGGAATTGTTGTAAGTATGTGGACCACTTTTGATGGCGGTCATTCTGTAATTTGCCTTGTGTCTGCATGAACTATAGTAGCTTATGATCAGTGTGGATGATTGTATCCTTCCCAAGAATGAAATGTCTCCACTAGCGGCAGGATTGCACAATGGAGTACATTTCTTTGTCGTAAGTAGGATACTTACGGACAACATATGATAGTGTCTCACTATGATAGGAAACGGGGTGTCTGTGCTGAGTGAGAACGATGCCCACAACATAGTTTGAAGCATCTGTCTCGATATCAAAGGGTTGTTGCAGGTCTGGTAGTGAAAGTACTAGGGCTGAGAATAATCACTGCTTCAAATCATGAACCTGGTTATTTGGCTGAGGGCCCATGCAATATGGGAGTATCCCAACATGAACCTGCAGTAGAAATTGGCAAGGCCCAAGAAGCTTCGAAGCTCAGTGAGTGTGGTTGGGTATTTTTAGTCATGGATGACTTGAATTTTGGATGGATCCACATGTACTCCATGCTGAGAAATGATGTAGTCCAGGTAATGGACCCTGTCCATGCCAAAGGAGCATTTTTCCAATTTGGCGTATAGCTTGTGCTACCGCATGGTGTGCAGAACCTGTTGAATATGCAACAAGTGTTTTTTCCGAATACTTGCTGTAAATGAGAATGGTTTGTGGGATTCTCTTGGTAGATGAGAGGCCCGACCTGTAGTACATTGAGATGGTTTCCCATGGTCCATTGTTGGGCTCTAAAGATGTCCTAAAATATAACCTCTATGGATCATCCAAAGGTAGGCGCTGACACAAGCATTTTACTTGTTTCCTACATAGGTTCTTACATTCCATTTTCAATACCCATCCTCCAGAGATGCAACCCCTGCAAAGGGACAAAATTTTTAACAAAAAGAACGACAACTGTTCCGTTCAAATGAACAACATGACCTGCAAAAGGAACATCAATCGTAACAAGGGAACGACAGTCGTTATATTGGGCCAAACTAATGTTGTATTAATTGAGTTGTAGTACTTGCCCAACTATCTAATTTGTTAATTCGAGGTTCGTAAACTTACGAAGCACATGCAAAGCATATGAAAGATTAAGGCGCGACTAATCTAATCTAATGTTTAGCTACAATTGAAATTGAATCATTAATCTAATGCAAGAAATTGAAACACACGACTTGGAATTGAAATTAATATAGGAATGGGAAATTGTGTAAATGGAATTAAACTAGAAATGGAGAACTACATGAAGGAAAAAAAAATACAACATGTGAAGAGTTGAATGGCACAACAACATATGAGAGCTCTCACCAATGAAACAATCTTATATTACAATAATCAAAACAATCTTCATAAAAGAATAATGAACACATGGAAACCAAAATTATGAATCAAAGCTAAGAATCCCTTTCTTTCAAATCTTAATGACTAATCTCTTTGTCATCCTAATTACTCAAATGTCTACTACTCTACTTGAATTCTCATGAAGAGAGAGTACTCTCTTTTATACATGAGATCCTTGAAGATAAGATAACTATCTCATAATTACAGATCCATTATTCTCTCAACCATTTTCCATTATTACAAAATATGATCCCTTCAAATCCTCACACATATCTCTCATACATTTTGGATAAGATATTCCAACCAAATCTCCATGATCTTCTCCTTGGAATGAGCTTGAATTATCTCCTCAAATCTTGAAATGGTGGAGGAAGTATTCGAGAAGTCCTTTTGAATTAATCCTTCTCATATTCCTACACATTACAAATCTCTTACATTTTTGAGATATATATGAAAACATGTCGATTTTCTAATATTTAATCACAAATTCCTTTGAAATACTAAAATGAATAAAGTGAAGAATAATAAGGTGAAACCCAAGTATATTTATGAAAATTATATCATGAAAGGTTAATGGGGTGATGAAATGTGAAGAATGATGAAGGGAAAGGTGGATGAAAATAGGACATTTATGAGCCCCAACATACCCCCCAACTTAACTTGTTTCATGTCCTCATGCAACCATGCATGGGTCTTCTCAATAAATTTTGGCATCTGAATGTTGTCTTTGAGTGATGATAATGAATGTTTCCAGGATGGGATTTACATGAGTAAAAACTGACATTTTCTTATGGTTGTTTCTTGTGTGACAACCATGAATATAAAGAATGTTGGTTCTTGTGTTAACAACATTCATTTCGTTATTTGTTCTCTTGTTGTTATGATAATAATTTTCCCATATTCTTACTGGAAAATATATGCTATCAATGTGCATAAGAAAACATCATTGATTATAAGAAAGCCCCTTTTTTTTTATATATTTGTGAATCATGCCAATATGTATATCATTTCTTATAAAACAAAGTGCAACAGAGTATCATTGGAAAAGAAATGTTCATAAATGGTAAATGAGATGAAAAATGGAATGATGGTAGTGGAAAAATGGAGTGATGATAGTGAATAAAGTCAAATAAAGTCCCATAACCCCCAAATTAACGGGTTGCATGTCCTCATGCAACATGGCATAAGTCGTAGAAGTGAAAAGGAAAGGGAACTTGGTGAGGGAATTTTCCAAATTATTTATTGCTAGCAGTTGAGGAATTACATGATTAAAGTTTAGAAAATAACATACCTCCACTTACCCAAAATGTTGATGAACTTATGCAATAGGAATATGGCTGATGTGGCTGCTGGAGCATGGAAGATGTCACTACTGCAGGATCATATGAAAGGTGACCATTGTTGTAGCTGCGACTTTCATGACTGCTAGATCAAAGAATGTGAAGTAGAGGAATCTGAACTGTTGCTTGATGAATCATGGAAGAGATGAAGTATGAAAGTGGAACTATTGTACTCTCATATAGCTGAAAAATACTGCTGCAACTACTGATGGAGTCATGAAAAAGTGTATAGTCTTCACCTGCTACAACCCAATGGTACAATTATGATCATGCAAATGGATGTGTCGATGTCGAGCATGAAGAGAAGTCATTGGATTACCTACCGTTGATGAATGTCATTAACCAATGTGAGGCAACTCACCATTGATGTCAATGAGTGTTGAGGTACCCGAGTACATCTTGCAAAGTGTGAATGAATGAGATGATGTCGAGCCACTTGCAAGATCTGACGATCAAGGGACATTGATGTATTCCCATGATTTTCAGTGAGAGAACTTGCCACTAAGGCATGCAAGCCTCTAGGTACTCAAAAGGAACTCTAGTCTATATCCCAGATAAGGTGTTGAGGTCGATGGGGCAAGACTTGTTGAAAGGTGGGCCTTAAGGAATCCCACATCAGTCAACACGAGTTCTGATAGAAATATTTGTAGGACTGTAGGAAAGATCTCAATAGCAACAATGTTTATGGCAATGCAATGTAATCATGGAAAGGAAGCTGGATAGTTTTATTGACAAGGCAAACTAAACTGAAAATGTTAAAGAGATGTATGTGACTCAGAAAGATAAGTGTGTGCGAAGTCATGAAGGATAATTCAATGAAAGATAGGCTTCAACACAGGGATGATAAATCTGCTTTGAAGGAGAAATGGGAAGAAAGAATTCATAACACAAAATGGTTTTATGAATGGTCACTATGTAACAACAAACACCATGATGTGTAGAACGATAATGAGCTCCTTCAAGCAGTCAATAAGGCATGTTTTTCAAAAATTTTGTGATTCTTTAAAAATCACTTCAACAACAAGATGCGAGCGGTCACGCACCTGAAAAAAACTTGGTACAAATCCTGCATGAAAACTTGTGAGATGTTCGAAGAAAAACATAACATGCAGAAAGAAGTATAAATGTGACAAAGTAAAACAAATAAGATGCGTTTTTATACCTATTGTCGTGGCCATTGCGCGCACATTTGTTTCATGTTGATTGCTTGCTAAAGTGACTCCGATAAACCACTTAGCGTAAAATCGCAAAAACATGCTTTGATATTGTTTTTAGAAAGAATTGATTGAAATGTGATTGAAATCCACTTGCTAATGTATATTATTTTTCATTTTTTGTGTTTTTATTAATTTTTTTTTATTTTTTATTTTTGACCTAATTTTTATTTCTATGATTTTTTTATATTTTTATAATAATGCAAATAAAATTTAAATTATTTAAAACCAATTTTTATAATAAAACAAACAACAATTTTTTTGTTTGTTATTATAATCCTTTTATAATAAAACAAATGAATAATAAAAATAAAATAAAAGAAAAATAATTATTTTTTATTATAAAACAAAACAAAAGAATGGTCGTCTATACATGCATCAAGAGCCAGAGCAATCGAGATTCTCTTCCCTGCAATTTGTGGAGCGGGCGTACTTTCTGAGCTTAAGTTGCAGGGTAAAGCTAAAACAACTGATGCAACTATGCCATTCATCTCTTGAAGCAGCTGAAAAAAATAAAATATAAACAGTCGACCAAAGGATATCAGGTCTTCTTTGCCACTTCGAATTGCAGCAATGGCGATATCCTTGTTGAATCCCCCACTACTCGTGAAGGCGCCCTTGAATATTTTCCTGAGCATGCCGCACGGTCTTCTCTTTCTTGTCCTCGTCCTCAGCTTCGTCCTCCCCTTTGAGGCCTTCATGGGTGAATGGAGGCTTTGTTACTTCAACAAATGCATCAAGGATTGGAAGCTTTGTTACTTCAACAAATGCATCAAGGATTGGAGGCTTTGTTAGTGGGCATGCCAGCTAAGAATGCCTTCAAATTCGAAGCTTCAAATGAAAAATCATTTCACCCTCTATTCCAAAAATACATAAGCCTCTCAGGAACCACACTCGGCTGAGAATGCAAAGTGTGTGAATTTTTACAAGTGGTGTCTGCTGATTGTTCAGTTCTCATGCTGTAGACCCAACCTGTGAATTCGTCGTTTGTTATTCCGCCTGCACACACATGGTATATATGTCTTTTTGCAAAGCTTTGAATATCTGAATGGGTAAAGGAAACACCTCCACACTCTATTGAGGAAATATTTCCATCTACAAGTATACTATCATAGGTTTACCAGTCCCTGTTAATGAATTTAACCATTAGCAACACAAACAACAGGTTCCTAACTTTGAAGGAGCAGGCACACAGCCTCTCTTCCTAATTTGTTCGAGCATGCCACACTTGACCCTACTCATATAGGAAACCATGTGGATCCCCAATATGGCACAAAGCCAACACATAACTTTCATAGCATTCTCCAGGTCCACGCATTGATACCCATTTTCTTCATGAATCTTATCACCGTCATCGTATAGCATTACTTACCAAAACAATTTCTGCACTCGAGCAATTAAGCTAGCGGCTGCGAGATTTACATAGATCACCAAATATTTTATGATCATAATTATTATTTTCTCAAGGACTCAAGTGGGTAAGGAATAGTTGTGCAGTTGTAACTATTAAATAACTATTTCAGCAACTATTTATTTAGATTTCAGTAAATAGTTATCATTCAATAAGTGATCAATCATTTATTTAATGCTGGGCAGTTAGGTTTGCAAGAGATGGTTTCCAAATCACAAAGAAAGGATATGATTTGGGAATCGATCCATATTCAGTGAACTGACCAATATTTTAGGTTGTTTTGCTTGTTCGTGGAGTTGCAACAAACTTACCCAAATAACCTATTTGCAGTCCCTCGAGAGAAAAAAAATGTTGACTTGTTTTTCTTGTTGCATTTCTTTCTCCACAGCTTATTTTTCTGATGGTTTGGCATGATGAACCTCAAATATTCAGATCTGGGTGATCTTCATAATTTACTGTTTTTGTAGGGGTCAGCATGGAAGGACAAAGGTGCAAGATGAAAGCTAGCGATGGGAGCAATGTTTGCAGGTCTATCAAATGAAGTTTTAGCGTGGAACTTCAATATAAATAGCATGGCATTTATTTTATGTTGGTTCTCACTTGCAGGTTTCATTCCAGGTTACTGGATGAAGGTGAAAAGATGGCATTTCTGCCACTCAAACTAGGATGAGACCAAAACTACTGGAGTTAAAAACGAGAAGAATGTGTTCATGACATTGTTTCAACTGTTGTTTCAGCTTGGAGTTTCTGCGCAGCTCTTATCTTGTATGAATTGCAGACTTTATTCATTTATATTATTATTATTATTTTAATGTCCTTACTATTTAAGCATGCACAACATTTTATTTATTTTTTTCTATTATGTTTTCAAAATAAAAAATAAAAATTTATTTTGCAAGCTTATTAAAAATTTATGAGCAAATGGAATACAAAAAATAGATTAGGTAAATTTTTTCTTTTTATCAATTAATTGATATTCCTGAAATCAATCAGTCATACTACTTTCTGATCCTCGCGATTGCACGAAGTAAGGAGGAGAGCATACTTATTCTAACAAAAAAAAAACTTGAAAATAAAATCCTACCTACACTACGCTAATTAAAAATGAGAGATTGTGTTTATTTTTTTTCTCTTCTCGCGCTAGGGCTGCTAGCCGCTTCAGCGCGCCCCTGAGGCCTCTGCGCCATCCCGTCCGGCTTGTGAAGCTCCTTCAGACCATGGATGCCTCCGGGGACCCCGATCCGCCTCCGGAGGTTCTTGCTTTCAGAACTATGGTAGCTGCTGGCCCTAAGCGCCCTCCCACTGCGACTCAGCAGAAGTTCGTAAACAAATTGGAATCAATCCCTTTGGTGGCCCTTTCGGAAGAAGAAAACTGCAAAGCGACCTTGAACCTGGCTAAGAGAGGCCTCATAGGCTAGTTCACGGGCCTCTGGCCTTCTCCCAAAATGGTGGAAGAATGGACTCAAAGGAACTGGAAGCCATTGATCAAAGAGAGAGTCAAAAGCTTTTTCGTAGGTAAGGGTTTCTTTGTGTTTGTCTTTGAAAACTCAGATGACAGAGGAGTAATTTTCAGAAATGGGCCATACTTTATGGGACCCCTGGGTCTTTATCTAAACAAATGGACACTAGATTTTGATCCTACCCAAGACATCCCTTCAGCTGTCCCAGTTTGGGTCAGGCTCCCTCATTTACCTCTCCACTGCTGGAATCAAAAATCCCTCCAGATCATTGGGAACACGTTGCGAAAATACATAGACCAAGCTGCAAGAAAGGATCAATATTCTTGCGCTCGTATCTGCGTAGAAGTGGATCTAGAAGAGGGGCTACCGAAAGCAATCAATCTCAATGTAGTAGGGTGGATGCATGTCTAGGATTTGGACTACGAACAACTACCTTTCAAATGCAGACATTGCCACGGGCACGAACACTTCGCAAAGCATTGCAAGAAGAAGGCCGAGGAACAAGTAGACAAACAAAATGGGGAACAATGGACCCTAGTCCAGAAAAATGAAAACACAAAAAAAGCCACAGGTAAAGGCAAGATGACCGGAGGTCCTAGCAGCTCCAGAACAGGCCAAGAAATGGAAGCAATTCCAAGTGGGACAGTAAGTGTGCAGAACAATCAAGTAAACCCAACCCAGGAGAACGTGGAACAGACAGACACACCACCTTCAAACAAAGAGGGAGGGGAACCAATACAGATTGAAGCCAATCAAGGCAACCCCTCCAATCCTTCATACGCAGAAATCGCAAGGAAAAAACCAGTGGAAAGCTCAGGTTCTTTAGAGGATGAAACCTATGAACGTCCTTCGAAAAAAGCAGGAAGGAAATCCCGCAAAGAAAAGAGGGAGGAGGAGGAAGAAAGGCTCAAAACACAAGGAAGCCAGTCTACAATAGAAATGTCTATTGGGAGAAATACCAGACCAAGGCCTTCCAAGGGAGGCCCCAATCCCCCCCCCCTTAAGTAAATAATGAATCTCGTCTCTTGGAACTGTAGAGGACTAGGGAATCCCTCCAAAATAGAAGCAGTTAAGGACCTTTTAAAAGCAGATCCCTCAGATATTCTCATGCTCCAAGAGACCAAAATAGAAGGGCAAGCCCTTCTAAAGATCAACAACTCAAAGTGGAATAAAAGATCAGGCAAAGTAGTGAGTTCAAGGGGAACCTCTGGAGGGTTGGCAACTCTTTGGACTGACGACCTATTCCATTTGAATAAGCATCATGAAACCCAGCATTGGATTTTCACGGAACTAAAGAACAAAGCAAGTAAGTTTTCTATCTCTCTCTTCAATCTTTATGTACCTGTTTCCTACTCTGAAAAATGAGAATGTTGGAATTCTCTCTATGCCTTTTTAGAGGAGACTTCTCCCAGCAATATCATCATAGCCGGGGACCTTAATATTGTAATGAAAGAAAAATAAAAGAGGGGGGCTCCAACACCAGAGACCCCATGCTGGCCAAGGTGGAGGAGCTCACACAGTCTTGGGATCTTTTAGACTTCAACCCTGTTCAAGGAATTTATACTTGGTCCAATAACAGGGTGGGACCGGATCACATTTCTGCCCGATTAGACCGATTCCTGGTACAAAGCTCCATAATGATGAACAAAAAGATCATCATCACCAAAATCCTGCCTAAACTTACTTCAGATCATAAGACAATACAGCTTCTCCTGGAAGAGGAAGAAGACCTGGGCCCTATTCCTTTCCAATTCAACCCTCTATGGATCGAGAGAGATGGTTTTATAGAGATAGTGAAAACAACATGGGCCAAATCCTTCTCTGGATCCTCAAGTTATGTATGGGAGCAAAAGTTGAAATCTACAAAACAAGCTCTGAAGGAATGGATAAAGAAACTAGCCCCTACTCCTACCGAACAAAGAAGAGAAGCAGTGAAGTCATTGCAGACCCTGCAAACAGATATGGAAAGCAAAGACATCACAATAGAGTGGATGGAAAAAGAAATAAAAGCAAAACGATCCACATATCAATCTTTTCGAAAGGAAGAAGAATACTGGAGACTCAAATCCATAAGTCTCTGGCTGAAGGCTGGGGATAGGAACACCTCCTTCTTCCACCGACAATATAGAGCAAGACTGTCCAGGGATCATATATAAGAAATCAAAACAGTGGAGGGCCAAGTCTGCAAAGGCTTCAATCAAGTCAAAGCTGTTAAAGAAACCCATTTCAGGAATTTATACAGAGAAGGTACTCAAAGCAATGACGAGGAGGCTGCTGACTTCCTCACTAACATCCCTTCCCTCATCAGTCTTGAAGACAATGCAATCCTCAGTAGACCAACTTCCGAGGAAGAAATCATTAATGTTATCTGGTCCATGGATGCAGACAAGGAACCAGGGCCTGATGGATTTACAATCCATTTCTACAAATCTTGCTGGCATATTATCAAGGATGATCTCCAGAAAATGATAAATGGGTTTATGAAAAAATACAAGGTAGGCGGAGGAACCAACTCCACTTACCTTGTTTTAATCCCCAAAGACTCCAGCCCTGATTCATTTGCAAGATTCAGGCCCATATCGTTGTGTAACGCTTCCTATAAGATTCTAGCTAAACTTCTAGCAAATCGGATCAAGTCGCTGCTAAAAAGATTGATCTCTAGTTCTCAAGGTGGTTTTGTGGAAGGTAGGCACATTCTGGACAATGTAATCCGAGTCCAGGAGACAATACATTCAAGCAAACAGCGAAAAGAGAAAGGTATCTTGATAAAATTAGATATGGTGAATGCTTTTGACAGAGTCAATCGCTCTTTCCTTTGCAAAGTTCTACTCTCCTTTGGCTTCTCGTCTAACTTTGTTCATCTAATTAAATCCTGCATTAACAATCCGTGGATTTCCCCCCTAGTCAATGGCCGCCCAACCAATTTTTTCCAAGCTCAAAGAGGCATCAGGCATGGATGCCCTCTCTTCCCTTTCCTGTACATCTTATTGGTTGATTCCCTTAGTCGAAAGCTCACTGCTGAAAGATTAGTTGGCATCATTCTGGGTCTCAAACCATCCACTGGAGTAGAACCTATGAACCATGCACTCTTTGCCGACGATTCCCTCCTTCTCGAGGGAGCCTCCATCAGAATCTCCAAATATTTTGACACAGTCCTTAGAAACTATTGCAGAGTTTCGAGATCTTTAATCAATGAGAGCAAAAGTGAAGTCTTCAGCTGGAATATAGGCCAGCTCGAACTCACAGGCATCACCACTCTCCTCGGGTTCAAAGGCCAAGCAAAATGGGATAGGTTTAAGTATCTCGGCCTTCCCATCATTTCTGGTGTCAATAAAAGATCGCTTTGGAGCGATATCGTCTCTAAAATCAAATCCAAAATTACTGCACGGGGAGGCTACTGCTTGACTAAGGGAGGTGAAGTTGTCTTAATCAAATCCCTGCTGTCCGCGCTTCCAATCTTCCAGGAAGCCTTTCTTCTCGCACCAAGAAACGTGATGGAGCAGATCTCCAAACTTCTCAGAGATTTCCTGTGGCAGGGAGGGAAGGGCAACAAAAAAAAAATGCATTTGGTGAGCTGGGAAGTTGTTAAAAAATCCATGGCAGAGGGCGGGCTACAAATTAGAGACCCCGCACTTGTCAACTTAGCGTTGGGAGGAAAGATTATGTGGAAGTTGATCCACGAGCCCACGCACCCGGTTAGCGTTACCCTGCATGCAAAATATGGGCCCAACAAAACTCTCAGTAACCTCCAAAACGATAGCACAGTAAGATGTACGCAGGTGTGGAAATTGTGTTGCAAAAGCAACAATTTCTTTAAAAAATTGGTCTATAGAATACCTAGCAATGGCAAACACATGCATTTGTGGCTCGATAGCATTATGGGGAAAGAACCGCTGGCCGAAAATGTGGACATAACAAACCTCAGAGATTGGATGGAGAGAGAAGGAGTCAACAGTTTATATGACCTCTCGAAATGGGACGAGCATGGAGATTGGGCAGGATGGGATTTTCATGGAGTCCCAGCTCGGTTATCTCTGCAACAATCCACACTCATAGATCTACTGGAGGACGGTGCCGCTGTCAATAGAACCATGAAAGATAGTTGGGGTTGGGGCCAGACAGGTGTATACACCACAGCGAGAGGATATAGAATCTTGTAGGAATCAAGAAACAACAGTCAAACTCCGGCTTTCTGGAAAAACGTCTGGGAACCTCTAGCCATCAAAAGTGAACTTCTTCTTCTGGACCCTAGTGCACAATAAACTTCTAACGGGAGATAATATGGAGAAAAGGAACATAATGGGGCCTCACAGATGCATGTTATGCAGCGATAACTCCGAAACAGCCCAACACCTATTCATGGAATGCAATTTTGCTAAAGAGGTGTGGGGACTCATTCTATAGGACTTTCAGGTCTCATTCCATCCCCAGAATTCTGTAGCGGACCTCTTTTCGTATTGGAGTCTTTTTTACCCCCAACGAATCCCCTCCAAATCATTTTGGCGCAAAATATGGACAACAATTCCCAAATATGTATGTTGGCAGCTTTGGTTGGCACGCAATTAGCTGATTTTCAAAGAGCTGCGGCACTCCCTGTTGCAAGTAGTTGCAAAAGATAAATCCTTCCTCCTGGAAGTGGTCTAACAACAGTATTTTAAAGAGGATCCTTCATTACTACCCAAGGAAAAGAGGTGGCTAGGCCCTCTTGTTCCTTATCCATGTAAGCATCCCCTCTCCCCTCAAACTGTCAATTCGGATTGGCGCATAAGAGATGATGATGGCACTTTCCAGTCTTGGTGGCGGTCTCAAAATTTAACCACAATTTTCTTTGATGGGGCGTCCAAAGGAAACCCCGGTGTCGCTGGTGCTGGGGGGGTCATCTACTCCCTGGATGGGTCTACAAAAGACTGTTTTTGCTGGGGATTAGGTTAGAAATCCAACAATCAAGCCAAGATTCTAGGGCTTATCAAAGCTTGCCTTATTGCCATAGAAAAAGGAGTCAAAGACCTTCAATTTTTTTGATATTCAGAGATAATAATTAAAAAATTAAACACGGAGGCACGGTTCAACAATGCCAGCCTAAACAAAACCTTGGCCAGATTGAAGAGAGTCCTTCTAGATTTCAACTCGTGCAAGTTTTATCACATTCTTAGAAAGTCAAACAGTGAAGCTGATCAGATGGTGAACAAAGGCAACACACTCATGAAAGGATTGCTAATTGTAAACAATGAAAGTTTTGTTCAAACTCCCTGAGAAGGATGTAAAACAAAAGCAGTAGTAGCTAGAAAACTGCATTGTATTAGGGGTTGCTTTGGCAAAGACCCATTTTCAATTCAGATAAATAAATCCCATACCCATTACAGTTAAAAAAAATAAAAATGAGAGATTAATTACGTGTAGTCAAATAACCAATGTAGCCATGCAAACAATAGTAATAAAAATATGTTATCTTTCAATTTCACAAATGATAGTCGGGAATATGTATGAATGTGTGAAATTAGTGGTTGAAACTGTAAATTAAGAAAATAAAAAGAAAAACTAAATGAATCTAACCTAGTACTCGCTTGAAACCATCGTTGGATTAGGCTTTCGTAGGCACGTTGTTCCTTGCTCAGATCATGCTATAACTCCTCTTCATCTTCCTCGATCTCCTTTTCAATCAATTGTTCGTCATCATATTCATAAGAGTCTTTAGATTTTGGATCTTCATTATTGTTTGGAGGAGCATTTGAATCTTTGATCCTTGTCAAGATCTCCTCTTCTAGGGAAGAGGAAATCTCGATATCTGCCAGTATTTGAGTTAGTAGTTCCAAGATAAAATTCATTGTTAAACCATGTTAAAAAAAAAGATTCTTACAACATCCAAATCAAAATGAAAAACTTAAAAAAAAATCTTGCTAAAACATAAAAAAAAATTCCTCTTCACAGTTGCGGAAATTAAACGCTCTTGATAGTTGGTAGGGACAGTGAGGAATCTACACTAAAGAAGCTCTATGACCCTTATAACCAACACATGTAGACCACACTTGCATAAATTAAGCACTCTTGCATAAATTGAAATTTGCAAAAATTGAAACTAGTTTTACCTAGTTGGTAGGGAGAACATGAGGAGTCTCCTCTCATGAGCTTCTATGACCCCTTACCAACACGTCTAGATCACACTTGCATTAATTAAAAACTCTTGTATAAATTGAAATTTGAAGAAATTGAAACTACTTTTACCTAGTTGGTAGGGAGAACATGAGGAGTCTCCTCTCACGAGCTTCTATGACCCCTTACCAACACGTCTAGATCACACTTGCATGAATTAAACACTCTTGCATAAATAGAAATTTGTAGAAATTGAAACTAATTTTACCTAGTTGGTAGGGAGAACATGAGGAGTCCCCTGTCATGAGCTTCTATGACCCCTTACCAACACGTCTAGATCACACTTGCATGAATTAAACACTCTTGCATAAATAGAAATTTGCATAAATTGAAACTACTTTTACCTAGTTGGCAGGGATTACATGAGGAGTCTCCTCTCATGAGCTTCTATGACCCCTTACCAACACGTCTAGATCACACTTGCATGAATTAAACACTCTTGCATAAATTGAAATTTGCAGAAATTGAAATTTACAAAAATTGAAATTAATTTTACCTAGTTTGTAGGGAGAACATGAGTCTCCTCTCACGAGCTTCTATGACCCCTTACCAACATGTCTAGATCACACTTGCATGAATTGAAATGAAAAAAAGAAACTAATACCTCAATCTATTGTGCTTCCCTAGCAACGACGCTAAAATTTTGGGCTCTAAAGATGTCCTAAAATATAACCTCTATGCATCATCCGAAGGTAGGCACTGGCACAAGCATTTTACTTGTTTCCTACATAGGTTCTTACCTTCCATTTTGAATACCCATCCTCCAGAGATGAAACCCCTACAAAGGGACAACAATTGTAACAAAAGGAACGCTAGTTGTTTCGTTCAAATGAACAACATGACCTGCAAAAGGAACATCAATCGTAACAAGGGAACGATAGTCGTTATATTGGGCCGAACTAATGTTGTATTAATTGAGTTGTAGTACTTTACCAACTATCTAATTTGTCGAATATGAGAAAACGCTCACGCCCTTGACCTCGCGCCCTGGTAAAGACTAGGGTTCTTTTGAGCGCCGCCATGGAAGCTCAAGGAGGGGAGCCGCCACCCCCTCCTTCTCCCTCCACCTCCTTTCGAAAGTTGGTTGCAGCTTGTAGCAAGAAGACGACCTCCGCAGCGCCCCTGAGCTTTGTCAAGAAACTAGATGTTATTCCAAAGATTGATCTGCCACCCGAACTTCCAATGAAAGTAGCCCTATCCCTCTCTGAACGTGGACTCGTAGGTCAGTTCATGGGTCTTTGTCCCTCAACCAGATCCACAGACAACTGGATACAACGAAATTGGAGACTGTTCATCACAAATAGTGTTACGTGCTATGCGGTCGGGAGAGGATACCTCATTTTCGAATTTATCTCTCAAGAGGATAGAGATTTGATCTTCAGAAATGGCTTGTACTTCATGGGCACCCAAGGACTCTACTTAAACTGATGGAACCCAAGCTTTGACCCTGCCTCAGAAGTTCCCAAGGATGTTCCAGTCTGGGTAAGACTCCCTAATCTGCTAATTCATTGCTGGAACCCCACCTCGCTTCAGGCAATAGGGAATCATCTAGGACGCTACATTGACCGAGAAGAGCCAAGAGACCAGTACTCCTACGCGCGGATCTGTGTGGAGGTCGATATAGAGGTAGGTCTACCTGAGGCAATAAAAATAAAAGTCAGTGACTGGCACCACTTCCAAAAGTTGGATTACGAACAGCTCCCGTTCAAGTGCAGAGGTTGTCACGAATACGGCCACTTCCAAAGGAACTGCCCAAAGAACCCCCCCATAGAGAAAGTAGGGGAAGAAGGTTGGCAATAGGCCCAAAAGGGGAAATCCAAAGCGAAGGGACAAAGAAATGAATAGATAGTCCCACCGTACGCCAAAACTTCAGGGACCAAGGAAACTGAGAACAACTTCAGTATCCTGGCTAAAGAAGTCGATGAAGGGGAGCTAGATCCAAGTAAAGATGCGCAAGAGGGAGCAAAAGGAAACCAGAATTCCGAAGACAAAGGAAACCAGCCAGCAGAAGAAGAAGGGGCGCAAAATAACTCCCCCCAAAGTTTGGAAGGCAGTCAGAACATAGAGGAAGGGGAGATCTCCATAGGCAGTGACTCAGACGAGGCAAACGAAGTTTGGGTCACCCCAAAGAAAACAGGAAGAGGCAGGAAAACAAAAAAAGTTGAAAGGGACCAGGAAACCTACAAAGACGTCCTCAACGGGTCACAACCCACCATCAAGCAGCTGATTAGCTTTCACCAAACAAGGAAGCAAGCCAAAGCCTCCCAAGGAGGTCATCCCTCCCCTCAAGGTTTATAATGATCATAACCTCCTGGAACTATAGAGGAATGGGCAGAAAAAGGAAGGAAGAAGCGCTCAAGGATATTATCAAAGCCTCGAAAGAAAACATCCTACTGCTCCAGGAGACCAAAATGAGCTAGCAAGACGCACTTAACACCTTGTTGAATGTATGGAAAAGAAGCCTCGGAGTAGCTCGAAATGCCAGATGCGCCTCAGGAGGACTCTGCACACTGTGGAATGCCTCCAAAATAGAATTGCTTAGCTCTGACACATGCATGCACTGGATTCACACCAAACTCCTTCATAAAGACTCAGATTACCAGGTGAGTGTCTTTAATATCTATGTTCCACAACATTTGGGGGAAAAAAAACATTGTTGGGAGTCCTTACAGGACTACCTCCAACAAAATAATCTCAACAATATCATTCTTGGTGGGGATCTAAATGTAACTTTAGCTCAGGAAGAAAAGAGAGGGGGTTCCATAGTGAGAGACCCGGCTAGAGAATGGGTAGAGGAATTAGCCTCAGCCTGGGACCTTCTAGACATCAAACCGGCCAAGGGACTATACACATGAACCAATAAGAGGATCGGTCCTGGGCACATAGCAGCCAGACTGGAAAGATTCCTAGTACAAAGCTCTCTCCTGCTGCTAGGACTCACAACAAAAGCAGGAATTCTGCCCCACAATGTATCTGATCACAAGCCAATTCGACTAGAAATTAAAAAAGACCAAGTCAGAGGGACCATCCCTTTCAGATTCAACCCAACTTGGATACAAAACAAGGACTTCCTGGATCTAGTTTCTAAAACTTGGGCCAACGTTGTTCAAGGCTCAGCCTCTTATGTATGGGAGGAAAAAATTAGAAGGCTAAAAAGATCCCTTAAGCTTTGGGAAAAAAGCCAGCCAAGCCCAATAGCCATGCATGTAGCAACCCAAGCCCAGCTTGAGCGCCACCAGCTGGAAATGGAACATCAGGAGGTCATGCCAAAAACCTTGCAACAGGAGGACAACCTTCAAAGGCAATGGCACAAAGCCTGCAGAGCGGAGGAAGGCTATTGGAGGCAAAAATCAAGAAGCCTATGGCTAAAAGAGGGAGACCAAAACACAAGCTATTTTCACAAACAAGCGGAAGCAAGGAAACAATACAAGGCAGTTACAGAAGTTCAAGTCCAGAACAAAACAATTGTAGATCCAGAGGGCATAAAACAAGCATCCTATGAAGCTTTTGAGACGCTTTATACAGAACCACAAGGAACATAAATGAACCAGCAGAGGTACCCATTCACTGTTATCCCACGACTCATAAATGAGGATACCAACAACAAGTTGGCAAGGGAGGTTACATAGAAAGAGATAAAGGAGGCCCTTGATCAGATGAACCCAAACAAGGCCCCTGGGCTGGATGGGTTCACTGCCAGATTCTATCAGCAGTGTTGGAATATAATAAAAAAGGATCTAACCAAAATGATTAAAAAATCGCAGCAGAGTAGCAAGCTAGGGGGAAGCACCAATTCATCCTTCCTGGCACTCATCCCGAAAGAAAAAGGAGCACTTTCCTTCAACCTCTTCAGGCCAATCTCCTTGTGCAATACAAGCTATAAAATCCTCACCAAAGTTATAGCCAATCAACTCAAGGCACTCCTCCCTATCATCGTTCTTGAAAACCAAGGCGGCTTTGTCAAAGGAAGGCATATTGTTGATAGCATCATCTTGGTTCAAGAGGCTATCCACTCCAGTGTTCGAAGGAAAGACAAAGGTATGGTTATTAAACTGGACCTCGCTAATGCCTTTGATAGAGTCAGACATGAATTTTTATTTGAAGTCATGAGGAAGTTTGGTTTTGACTCGAAATTTGTAAATTGGATAAAAGCCTGCATCGGATCACCATGGATAGCCCCGTTGGTGAATGGGAAGGTAACACATTTTTTCAAATCCCCCAGGGGTTTAAGACAAGGGTGCCCCCTCTCGCCCCTGCTCTATGCAATTCAAGCATCAGTCCTAAGCTACCAGCTATGAAATGCCCAAGTTCAAAAAAATCTCTAGGGACTAAGAATAGTGCAAGGGGTGATAGACATAAACCATGCACAATTTGCAGACGATACACTGCTGTTGGGAGGAGCAAGTCCAATAATAGCAAAAAAGTTTAAGGAAGAACTGGATGCTTATGTAGTAGCCTCCGGAAGTGAAATAAGTCAGGCCAAGAGTAACATCTATGGATGGAATATCACTCCAAATGAAATGCTGGGAATAAAAAGAGTTCTAGGGATGGAAGGGCATACTAATTGGGAGGCCTTTAAATGCCTGGGAATACCTATTTTTAAAACTACCCCTAGAGCCTCTCACTGGAACCATCTGATAGAAAAACTAAAGAATAAATTTTCCTCATGGGGGGCGAATTGGTTAAATTTAGCAGGGAAGGCAGTTCTGATAAAATCTGTGGTGTCCAACATCCCTATCTATCAGAGCTCGCTGCTGTTATCCCCTTCCATAGTCATCCAAAGAATCGAATCTTTTCAAAGATGCTTCTTGTGGGAAGGAGGAAGGTAGGCAAGGAGAAAACTGCACTTGATAAGCTGGGAAAAAACTTCAAAGCCCTTCCTAGAAGGGGGACTCAATTTAAAAAAAACCAGAGTTCAAAATTTGGCCTTGGGGGCAAAGCTGCTCTGGAAGATGGTCACCAACAAACCTTCTTGGAGTAAACTCGCGCTTTGGAGGAAATATTTTCGGGGGCCAAGGGACAGAAGCTTAGAGTTTCCTTGCAAAGAAACAAAAATCTCCCCTATCTTTTCACTCTGCAAAAAGACGCTTCCTCATTTCATCCCTCACCTTACTTGGGTGCCAAAAAATGGTAAGAAAATCAGAATCTGGACAGACTCGATAATGGGAGACCCACCTCTAGAACTTCGACAGGACCTACTGTGCCTCAAAAACTGGATGGACAATCAAAACATTGTGATGCTTTCTGACATTTCAATCTGGGGGGCAGACAAGCTTCAAACCTGGCAAGGGTGGGGAGTGCCAAACAGACTAACTGCTCTAGACCGTCACTGGTGTGCCCTCAAGAGATGTCTTCAAGGGAAGGCCCCTCTAAAAAAGAAAGGTAAATACGAAAGAGGATGGGGAAGGAACGCAAGGGCCTACACCACTGCATAAGGCTACCAACTCTTCAATAGCATCCCCACTGCTATGACTAATCCGACACTCTGGAAAGCAATCTGGCAGACTAACTCTCTCCCAAAAATTGACCTCTTGATTTGGACCCTGGCGCACAAGAGTATCCAAACAGGGGAGAACCTCAGAAGACATGGCTGGAAAGGACCCTACAAGTGTCCCCTTTGCCTTCTTGTGGAAGAAACCACAGACCATCTTCTCTTAAACTGTGGTTTTTCAAAATAAGTTTGGATGATGGCAACAGGCCCCCAAATTGCCCTCAATCTTCCCCCTGATTTAATAAGCCTCCTTCTCCACTAGAAATCTTTTTACCCTTTCGTTGTTAAGGGGAGAACCCAAGCTTTCTTTCTGTGGGAAATGCTTCCAAAGTTTATCCTATGGAACCTTTGGCTAGAAAGGAACCATAGAATCTTCAGAGATAGCCAAAGAAGTGCAACCATAGTCGTTACCAAAATTCAAGCTCTTTTGGGTGAATCGACTCCTTATCTCTGCACTACAATCAAGAATCATAAGCTGGAAGAAGAAGAGGAGCGATGGCTAAGCCAGTTCAAGATACAAGGTCTCGAGGCCCAAAAAATAAGCGATCCAGTCAATGAATACTGGGAGATTAGGAAGAGAAAGCAGGATTTTTCTAATTGGAAAAATGAAATAAACACACCTATTCTCTTCTTTGATGGGGCCTCTAAAGGAAACCCAAGCCAAGCTGGGGGAGGGGAGATAATTGAAAATCTCACAGAGGCTACAACAATGTGCTTCTCTTTGGGCTTAGGAATAGAGTCCAACAACAGAGATGAGGCCTTGGATCTCTGGCAAGGACTACACCAAGCACAAGAACTCAGAATCCAGGACTTGACAATAATCGATGACTCCAAAATAATTATATAGGCCATAATTAACCATTCTAAGAACCAAAGCATTAATCTCAATAACCTTCTCGACAAGATATGCCTCCTTCTAAGGAATTTTAAATCTTATAAATTTTTTCATGTGCTAAGGGATCTCAATGGGGAGGCTGACAAGGAAGCTAATAGAGGCACGTTGCTGGAGGCGGGGGTACTGACAGTGAATGAAGTGATAGCTAGCGTGGAGCTCCCTTGAACCCATACCCGTGCTCTCTCATATACTCAAATGCAAGCATTGGCAGCAGGTTGGCAATTAGGGGAATCTATAAGACCAATACATGACAGAGGTTTTGGTTGGTCGAAAGAGTCATCTCAGTACCATGAGAAAGAGCGCTTCATATATGAGGGAGACAAGATATCCACGCGCCCTCCCCCCACAAATCCTATAAATCTAAGTGCAATGATGAGAAGGCGTGAAGAAGAAATAAAGGGTGAAATCTCCCCTCTCATTCCAGTTTCAAGGAGATTTGCAAGTCATCCAGGGACAGAGAGAGCGTGAAGAATCTATCAGAGAAGGGAAAGACGCAAGTAGGGAGAGGCGCGATTGAAATGGCTTCATCATCGACAAGCAAGCTGAGCACGGAAGAGAGGTTAAAGGAAATGGATAAAGATTTGGAAAATCTGAAGCAATTGCTCCAGCATCAGCTGGACTTCCTTGAGAACTTGGACTCATAAGTTGGTTGAATAATGGAGCAGCTTGAGGTGGATATCATCACTACAAATCTTGGATTTTCGGAGGAGCTGGATAAGCTGCATAAGGAACTAAAAAATCCTCAACAGGAATTCGAAGAAAGAATAGATCAGCTGGAAGCCAGGATGGCTCAGCTGAACAACGACTGGAATCAATACCCTAAGAACTAATCCATCTCTCTATCAGTATGTCAACAAGATCTGATCAACAAAATGGCATTTTGTATAGAATCCATTACTGTAAATAATCCAGTACCTTTTGAAGGCGTACAAAAACTAGATCAGATTCAAGGTCTATAGCTATAGAAGTAGAATGGTTTCAGAAAGGCAGGCCCAAAGAAATTCGAGGCCCTTTTGTAATCGAATCTGTGGCCGGTCCACCTTCTTAATATAATCCATAACCGTTTTTGTCAAAAAAAAAACTATCTAATTTGTCAATCCGAGGTTCATAAACTTACAAAGCACACACAAATTATATGCAAGATTGAGGCAGGACTAATCTAATCTAATGTTTCGAAGGAAAAGCAAATACAAAATGTGAAGAGTTGAATTGCACAGCAACATATGAGATCTCTCACCAATGAAACAATCTTATATTACAATAATCAAATCAATCTTCATAAAATAATAATGAACACATGGAAACCAAAACTATGAATCAAAGCTAGGAATCCCTTTCTTTCAAATCCTAATGACTGCTCTCTTTGTCATCCTAATTACTCAAATGTCTACTACTCTACTTGAATCCTCATGAAGAGAGAGAACTCTCTTTTATACATGAGAGCCTTGAAGATAAGATAACCATCTCATAATTACAGATCCACTATTCTCTCAACCATTTTCCATTATTACAAAATATGATCCCTTCAAATCCTCACACATATCTCTCATACATATTGGATAAGATATTCCAACCAAATCTCCATTATCTTCTCCTTGGAATGGGCTTGAATTATCTCCTCAAATCTTGAAATGGTGGACGAAGTATTCGAGAAGTCCTTTTGAATTAATCCTTCTCATATTCCTACACATTACAAAGCTCCCACATTTTTGAGATATATATGAAAACATCTCGATTTTCTAATATTTAATCATAAATTCCTTTTAAATACTAAAATGAATAAAATGGAGAATAATAAGGTGAAACCCAAGTATATTTATGAAAATGATATCATGAAATTTTAATGGGGTGATGAAATGTGAAGAATGATGAAGGGAAAGGTAGATGAAAATAGGAAATTTCTGAGCCCCAACACCTGTCAGTAGTAGGAAGAGGGGTGTGCATGCCTTGTTTCTTAGTGGTCGGATTGGCAATAACGCAAGCAGTGCAAGACCTGATATACTTGTTGACCTTATGTCGAAGTTTCATCTAGTAGAAATTTTTTTGTAGCATATCCACTATGTTTTCGATGCCTAAGTGTCCTGCAACCCGATCGTAGTGGGCTTCCCAAATCATCTTCGCTCGCTCCCTTGATGGAAAGTAGATATGGCCTAGACGACACAACAACCCATCCTGAAGATGGAAATGATTGAAAAATACATTTTCACCCAACATTTGGTAGGTGGTGGCGAAGTCCGGGTCTATCTCATAGAGTTGGGGCCATCTAGAGGTCTCATGGCCACATTAGTCTAGCACCGTGGTGAGTTCCATGATTGGCAGTCTACTAAGGCAATCTGCAACACGGTTGGTGCTTCCTGTTTTATACTTGATGTTGAGGTGGAATTGTTGTAAGTATGTGGAACACTTTTGATGGCGTTAATTCTGTAATTTACCTTGTGTCTACATGAAATGTAGTGGCTTATGATCAGTGTGGATGACTGTCTCCTTCCCAAAAATGTAATGTCTCCACTGGCGGCAGGCTTGCACAATGGAGTACATTTCTTTGTCGTAAGTAGGGTACTTATGGACAACATATGATATTGTCTCACTATGATAGGCCACAGGGTGGCCATGTTGAGTGAGAATGATGCCCACAACATAGTTTGAAGCATCTGTCTCGATCTCAAAGGGTTGTTGCAGGTATGGTAGTGAAAGTACCGGGGCTGAGCACAAGCGTTGCTTCAAATCATTGAACGCTTGATGTTGGGACCAACCCCACGCAAAATTTTTCTTACCACCACCCCTAGTTATTTGGCTAAGGACCCATGCAATATGGGAGAATCCCAACACAAACTTGTGGTAGAAATTGGAAAGGCCCAAGAAGCTCCGAAGCTCAGTGAGTGTGGTTGGGGCTGGCTAGTCATAAATGACTTGGATATTGGCTAGATCCACATGTAATCCATGCTGATAAATGATGTATCATAGGTAATGGACCTTGTCCATGCCGAAGGAGCATTTTTCCAATTTGGCGTATAGCTTGTGCTTCCATAGGGTTTGCAAAACCTGCTGAATATGCTTCAAGTGTTCTGCCCAAGACTTGTTGTAAAGGAGAATGTCATCCAGATACACCACCACAAAATTATTGGTGAATGGTCATAGGATATCATCCATCATCCTTGTGAAAGTGGCTAGAGCATTTGTCAAACCAAAGGGCATGACCAACCATTCAAAAAGGCCTTCCTTTGACTTGAAGGTGGTTTTCCATACATCTGTCTATTCTATCAAGACTTGGTGGTATCTAGACTTCCGATCAATCTTATTGAAGTATTTGTCCCCCATGAGTTGATCAACGAGGTCGTCAATTCGGGTAATTGGGTACCAGTTTCTTACTGTGATTTTATTCAGATCCCAGTAATCAATGCAGAGTCGCCAAGTTCCATATTTCTACTATACCAGCACGATTGGCCTCCTGCAAGGTGATGTGATGGGATGGATGTGCCCCTTGTGGAATATTTATTGGATATATCACTTGATATCCTCATTCTCTAACATAGAGAAGTGATAGACTATCCCATTGGGAAGTGGTGCGTCAGGGGTCATATCGATGGGGTGCTTGACCTGAGAGTGCAGAGGTACCCCGGTAGGTGAGGAGAAGATATCTGAGTATTCTTTGATGACCTTATATACTTGCTTCTGCTGTGTGGAGAGGTCAGCAACAAATACCCTGTATGTGGCTATGATATTTTTCTCATTTCGAGAGTGAATCACGAAGAAGACAAACTTCCCCATCTGAGAGATGACCTTCCTACATTGCTTGGCAGAGATCAAGGAAATAGAACTAGGTGGGACTACCTCAGGTATCCTCTACAATTTCCTGTTCAAATTAATAACAACACTATGAGGCCTAGAATCATATACAACATGACGTTTCCATAAATAAGGTTGGCCAAAAATAACATCACAAACTTTGAGAGGAGAAACATCACACAATACCTCATTTTTGAATGGCTTGATGCCGTACGAAAGTCAACACTGTTGGTTGACGTGGAGATTTCTTTGTTGGCGGAGCCATCCAATGGTGTAGGGTTGTGGGTGTGGCGTAGTCGGCAGGGCCAACCGCTTGACAACCTTTACTGAGATGAGGTTCTTCTAGATATCGCTATCAATGATGTAGTGTAGTGGGGTGCCTTTTACCCACATCTGTGAATGGAAGAGGTGCTCTCCTTCTTTTGGGTCATCTAGTTCATCAAGCTGGATCTTGGTGGTAGTAATGGTGGCACTGGGTTCCATGTCGATGGTATGTCTTCCCCTTTATGGTTCTGACTCAGAGTCAGAACCCGCAGCTGATTTAGAGGCTTTCACTTTGGCCACCAATGACTTCTTTGAGAGGCAATCAATAGTGTTATGCCAAGGGATCTTATGGAAGTCACACGACTTCCCGATATCTTTCTTTGTCTTTTCAGTGTCCTTCTTTGCTTATGGGTTGGACTAGTTGTCTTGATACTGTCCATATTTTATCTTTCCTTTGTTTTGTGGGTTTGGACCACACTTTACTGGCTTTTGCTGTGAGGGGTTCCTGGGCCCAAATTGTTGCGTCTTTTGTTTGATCTTCTGCTCGATTTTGACGACATATCAGTAGGCGGCACCCAAGGAAGAGATGTCCAGAAATTCCATTTCACTTTGGATGTATCTATGCAGAGCACCACGATAATTGAGCACCATATGTCGCTATGAATATTTGATACCTATATTGGTGTGCAAGGTATGGAATATATTTGTAAACTCTGGCACTGCTTGGTCTCTTTCTTTCCGCAATGTGTTCCATTTGGTATACAAGTCGTCATAACTTACAACAGGGTAGTATTTTTCCTTAATAGCATCCCTAAAGGATTCAAAGGTGGTCGTGACTGTAAATAATGAGGGTTCCTCTGTTTCCTTTTGCTCACAGAAAGTTTCCCATCAATCTTTGACACAGGGAACGACTTTAAGGAGCGCAAAAGTAATCATTTCTCTATTCGAAAAGTAATGGACTGAAAAATACCCTTCTAGTATATTCAACCACTTGTCTACACCATCTTTGTCTATCTGACCTTCAAATATAGGAATATCGAAGTTATTTGTAACTTGAAGGGGGCAGTGCCTCTGCTCAAAGAAGATGCGTCGCCCATTGGTAGCCGCCGAAGGATTTGCGTGAAACTATCCATCATCTTATTCCTTTATTGCATGAGGGATTCCTCAAGAAATATTTTGAAAGGATCTCCTATCCCTTCATATTTTTTTTCTCCTACCATGAGAGGTCGCTTGGGAATGCAAGAGCTTTGGTCCTCAAGAGAAACAAGCTCGAGACCCAATTCTTTATATTCTGACCTCATTGGGGACATGCATTAAGATAACTAGGAGAAAACTGCTCTGATACCACTGATCCATATTTTATGAGAATAAAGAAATGACTATATATTATTAACAGATGCTTAACACAAAATAACTGAGATACAATAAAATTGGTTTTCTATTCAACAAGGAAATAAGTCGAAGCTGTAAAATGCAATGGAAAACAAGCTTGTCAGAATGATGACGACTTATCTTTGAGAAGAGATGTGATGATTGTGTTCATTCAGAAGAAGATGATTAAAATGAGGCTCTGAAGGCCTTTTTACAATAAACAGGAGTGTCAAAAACCATAGACATCCAAAAACCTAACCCTAGGAGATGAAGCACCAAAAGTCATGTGGGCCCCATTTGGGTACGTCAGTACATCAACCTTCCGGGTTCGTAACTTTTGCATACGATCTTCGTTTTAGGTGTACGATAGCCCATTTGAAATATCTATCCGAGGAATACAAATTTTAATGAAATTTTCATTAGGAAATTTTTTGATCACGAGATACCCAAAAAAACGTCGTTTAAGGCCTCAAAACAACTAAGAAAGTTTAGGACCCGAAAAACTGCTAAAAATAATAAATTTCCAAAATTTCTAGAAAGTTGTTTTGAGCCAGTTGGAGAAAGTGGGTGGCCACCTATATCCACCTAGATCAATCCTCCCTCCTTAGGAATAAATGGTATCCATTGCATTGAGTTCCCTGCATCAGATGATTAAATTTCTGTTGAATTTGGCCCTGGGTGAGCCACTTGCCTTGGTGTAGGAGCTTCCCTGCTTTGACGACTCAATAAAGATGGATCCTTTGTTGTCGAGTGCCCTTGATATTTGTGTCCACAATCTGATCAATATATTCCTTTTGTATGTAGTTGGGGTTGATATATGTTGGTGTTAACTGTTTTTTTATGTCTGAGGTGTCCAATAATGGTGGGAAATAAGGCCGAAGGAGGTCTACGTTGAACAATGGGTGTAGGCCAAGGAAAGGAGGAATGTTGAGCTCAAAAGAATTATCCCCCACAACCTTGGTGATGGTGTACGACCCATAAAAGAGTGGGAAAAGCTTTTGATGGGGTCCTGTAAGGCATTCTTTCTGCAAGTACAACCAAACTTTGTCGCCGCTTGAAACTTATGTGGCACCCGATGTTGATCATGGTGTTCTTTCTCATTGGACTTCTGTAGGATATCCTGAACCTGTTGGTGGATATGATGGATCCAATCAATGAATCAGGTGGCTTTGTTAGCTTCAAATGGAGAAGAAGATGAGTCGGGTGAGGTGACTGCAAGGGGAAATGCAAAATCTATGGGACCCAATGGTTGGAATCCCAACCCCATCTGAAAGGGGCTATGGCCGGTTGAGCTATGCACGGATCAGTTGTAGCTATTATGGACATAGGGAATAATCGTATCCCATGTGCGAGGGTTCTTGGAATTATACATGCACATGATATGCACGATCATTTGATTTACGACCTCGGTTTGGCCATTTGTCTGGGGGTGGAATGTATCATCCTCGACCATCAACCCACTTGTCGGGAAATGCTACTTATTGGAAAAATTCTCATACTTAAATATATAACATGAATTATTTATAAAGAATAAGCATTAAATCAAACTAAGAAATTTGACATGGATTTACTGTTTTCATACAGACTTAAACAGAATTAACAACAATTCAAACTAGCAATGGAATACATGATAATATTACAAGTATCATAGAACATGCATTTTAACTAAGTAAAGAATTAAAACACATAATGATACATATGTTTGAAACTGTAATAGACCACCAACTACATGTAGACCTTCCATGAATCTCCCAGACTTAGACCATGCTTCTCATCACTCTCAGTAGTAGGTCACCCCTGAGCTGGGACTAAGCTCCACTGGGCAAGGGAATCCTAGGCTAGGAAAGGTCAACAAAAGACACACAGTTTATGAGGAAGGATTCTCTCCTAGGAGCCACTTATGCCCATTGCTCATAGACTCTCATTTCCCACATGCTTATCCCACCCAAGGAGTATACACCTTCACTGTCACTAAGATAGTCCTTTGGCTGCTAAACCTCCCTTGCCTTGGGGTTCAACAAAAGACTAAACTGGAATTCTCTGAGCTCTTTGGAAGATACAGGAATCCTTCTAGGAGTTCTCACTTCCTCTGTGCACTCTCTCACCCGGAGAGAGTCTCTTAGAGGCCTTAAAACCTTCTTCTTCAACCACAAACACCTCTCTCATCTGGAGAGAGTGTTGCACACAAGCTTGACAACCTGCTTCTTCATCTTCGTTCTAGCACAAGGAGGACAACAAGGCTCAACAAGTAAAGGATGATGGTAGCCAATTACACTCATCTAAGGGAATACATGGCCACAAAAACCCACAGTTATAACACACATAGCATAAACAATTGCTTAGGTTTCACAAAAGATGCGGGTTAGCTTCATAGGTGCATGGCTATGCAGAGGTATAGTGTAGAGACAAAACGGTTCTCAGGAAGGATTCCAGTGAACTCATGCAGAGTATGGAAGGTTCCCAGAATGACTCAGGTGATGGATTTCGGGTCTGAGGTGGGTGTGTGAACATTGCAAAGGATGAATACAGAGGCCACATAATTCACAGGAATACACCAGTCGACTTCCGATTCTGGTTTTTAGGATTGCGTGATAGGAAAATTAAGCAGAGGTCATTCAAAGAACCCAACAGTTCAGACAACCGACGACAGAATGGAGGACAAACCCCCATCCCGACTCAATTATTGGGTTAAATTGCATGTGCCTGGGCCGACACATGTCACCCATGAATCTGCATGCACTCCATCAAGTATGCATTCCCTTTTGCACACGTTGGGGCTGCATGCGTTGCCTCTCCCAGGACTTAGGATAAAAACATACCTTTCACAACACGTTGGAATAATAATAAATTATTCTTCCTAAGGACTTAATACCTCGAGCTTGGCCCCTCTTGCTACCTCTCAACTGCCTCCCCCTTAACCATACTGTGGAAGCTTAGTCCCCCATCACTCTTTCTTCATGGTCGGTGGGCACACAATGATGTTTATATATTATATTAATGATCTGCATAATTACATATACAAAATCAGGCTCTTGGCCTTAACATTAGGCTCTCCGTCCTAATAAACACATAATCCCACCAACTTATCAATACTCGACTCACCAACCTGCAAACCATGATTACAATTCATAAACATGATTACAATTCATAATATAGATGGGGCACTATCGGGGGATATTACAATCCCCTCACCTTATTTTTGCACTGTCCTCTGTGAAACTCTTTACACATCATCAACGAGCTTTTCAAAATCTTCAAAAAGATGCTGGTATTCTTCCTGCATAGCATCCTCATGCTGTCATGTTGCGTCCTCATGACTGTAGAAGGTCCACTAGACCTTTACAATCCCTATGGATTGATTCCAGAGATGTTTTCTTTTCCGGTCCAATATGTGCACAAGATGCACTTGCAGGACACCTTCTTTCTCCACCTGAATCACATTCCAATCGATAACATGATTAGCATCAGGTATATATTTCTTAAGCAATGAAACATAAAATACATTATGTACAATCATGGATGCAGGTAATGCAGGCATATATGCAACTGGCCCAATCCTTTTTAGGATTTCAAATGACCCACAAAATCTGGCTTCCAACTTGGCATAGTTTCCCAGCTTCAGGGAACTTCTATTGGATTTTACTTTCAGGAAAACATAGTCACCCACTTTAAACTCTCTATGGGTTCTGTTTTTATCAGCATAACTTTTCTTCCTGTCTTGGGCAGCTTTCAAATTATGCTTAACTTTTGGCATCTGTTCTTCCATTTCCTTGAGAAACTCTAGCCCAATTATTGCCCTATCAGCTGGATTATCCCAACTCATTGGAGTATTGCACTTTCTTCCATAAAGTGCTTCAAATGGGATCATCTTCAATAATGCTCGATACCCATTGTTTTAGGTGAATTCTACCAAGTCTAGGTAGTCTTCCCATTTAGATGGTTTTCCCATCACATACATCCTTAGTATGTCTTCTATCACTCGATTCACCCACTCTATATGTCCATCATACGCAAGATGATAAGCTGTACTGAAGTTCAGATTCATTCTGAACCCCTTGAATAACCCTTTCTAGAAATTTGAGGTAAATTTCGGGTCTCTTTCAGACACAATTGTCTTGGGAATTTTGTGCAATCGTGCCACTTCCTTCATAAAAATATTAGAAACATCCGCTGCCTTGTGAGTAGTATTTAACAGAATAAAATGGGCAAGTTTCATAAGCTTGTCCACTACCACCATGATTGAATCATGCTGCTTGCTGGTTTTGGGCAATCCTGTGATAAAATCCATTGTCACCACTTCCCATTTCCACTCAGGATTTGGTAAACGTTGCAAAAAACTTGTTGGGTTTCTGTGATCATATTTAACCTTCTGGCACTCCATACATCTAACGATGTATTAAGAAATATCTTTCTTCACACCTGTCCAAAAGTAATTTCTTTTGACTGCTGCCATAGTTTTCTGATATCCAGGGTGCCCTGCATAACACACATTATTCATTTTATGCAAAACCATACATTTCAAGTCCTATACATTAGGTATATAAATTTTGTTCTTGTATAGAAGTATTCCATCAGTTTCCAATTTATAAATATCCACTTTCTGTGGCATCTTACCTTGTTGTAGCTTTTCTACCAAATCCCTGTACTGCAAATCTGTATTTGCAGCCTCCAAAACTATGCACTTTATATCAGTTCGGTACATGATAATGGTTGTAGCATGTAATTTGTGTACTTTTCTGTTGAGTGCATCAACCACTTTATTCTCCATCCCTTTGATATGCTTGATATAAAAATTGTACTCACACAGAAACTCCATCCACCTACTCTGCCTAGCATTCAAGGTTGGCTGATCAAACAAGTACTTCATACCATTATGGTATGTTCTTAGTTTGAACCTCCTTCCCATGAGGTGATGTCTCCATTTCTTTAGAGCGTGTACTATGGCTTCCAACTCCAAATCATGATTTTCATAGTTCCTTTCACGATCTTTCAACTTTCTGGATTCATAACAGATTACAAATCCATTCTGTTTGAGGACTCCTCCTAGTCCTTCTTTGCATGCATATGTGCACACCACAAAATCTTCATTTGGATCTGTGATCCTCAGGATTGGAGCACTAGTTAAGAGTTGCTTCAATTTATGGAAGCTTCTCTCACAATCCTCTGTCCACTGAAACTTCTTCTCCTTCCCTTTGCAAGGAAGTGATAGGGTGAGCTATCCTTGAGAACCCTGCGATAAACCTTCTATAATAACCAGATAGACCCATAAAGGATGTGAATTCTTTCATGTTCTTTGGCGTTGACAATTCTCTGATGGACTCAATCTTCTCAGGATCTACAACTATCCCATCCTTCAAAAGAATATGCCCCAAGTAATGGATCTGCTCTTGATAAAACAAGCACTTTCTCAACTTGGCATATAGTTGGTGCTCTCTTAGCACCTGCAACACCATCCTAATATGTTGTTCATGTTCTTCCTCTGACTTGGAATACACCAGAATGTCATCCAAGAAGGCTATGATGAACTTGTCTAGATAGTGTAAGACCCCAGGTTTTTGAACCCCCATTTTAAATAATGTATTGTTACAGTGCTGAGAGGCCAGAGCGCCCAAACAATTATCGAAGGACCATTATTCCCAAGAAATTTAATGTTTTGATCATTAATAATAATAAATACATTGTTGGCTACTAGATAGACAAGGACTAGATTTATAGGGGCTATGATTCCACAAGAGAGGGAGCTTGAGGGACTAAGTGTTTATTCCTATTTTTTATTATTACCCTTTTTGTCTAAGGGAGGGGATCAATTACGTGAAATTCTTGGGAAAGGCCATGAGGTTCTTGTTTTCCCCACGAGGTTACTTAAACTTACCTCTGGTCTGATGGGGGGGTTGGACTGATGACTTGTTCACTGTTTTCATGTTCCCTCACTCATTATTCCCTCATGCACTCCAATGCACCCCCTTGACTCATCCATTTATCCATCATCACCTGCGTCTTGGATTGGAAAAGGAAACAAAGTTTCTGAAGAACTTATCCATAGGATAGTTGGTTGTAGTGGTCGCTGGTGTGATCCAGTTGTGACCTAGGGCCTTCATGCATGAAATGCAATGGCATGTGCCCTTTTTTTCTCACAACTGCGAGTCCTAAGAGCTCCAACATTGAGATTCTAGACTAGCTGTGCTGGAAGACCCAATAGGAAGGAGAAGGATTGCCTGAGGGACTGCATGGAAGAGAAGGGTGGAGGTCCATTCTCTCGGGTGGCATAGGTTGGGTAGAAGAGAGATGGGTACTTGGATTGTTGTGGCTGTTGGGAAATCCATGAGAGCTTGAGAGCTGACTATTTTGGGAACCCAATTACACTCTGGAACCATCCTTGTGGATTCATAGCCCTGGCTCGAGGGTGACATTGTTGTTGGGATTTAGTGTAGCAATGTCTATGGTTGGGTGTAACGTCCTTGGTATGTAGCCAATCAATTTCATCTTTCATAAATATAATTTATCTCTGTCGTGATATTACTATTTGTGTATGAATGTATTCCATTATGTAGTTTAATTATCATTTACATGTATATGAATGTATTTCCATTGTGTATATTTAATTATCGTTTAACATAATCTTTAGCTCTTGCATGCTTGCTGGATATTGTTGTGCATGTCGTTAAATTTGTTATCTTATGAATCCTTAATGAATAAATAAGGACATCATGAGGAAGAAGTCCAAGGGTAGGCTTGCAGATAGCATACCCGACTTGTGGGTGGCTGGGTATGTTACAGATTGGTATCATAGCTTCTGGTTGAAAAACTGGGCCGATATGGGCCAGGTCTGTTGGTCAGAATCTTGTGGTTGAGATCGAACTCTGACCGTGAAGTTGAAAAGCTCAGGAGGAATGGCATTGCAGATGCTACATAGGAGACATAACATCATAGAGCCTGTGTGAGGGTTTGAAGGATTGTGACTATTCCTTTTTAATTCATGAACGATTGCCACAGTAGGATCGGGGAGATCCGGGATTCTTGGATCAGAAGACAGGTAAACATGGGTCATCCGATGAAAATGAAGCAAGGTTAAGGTTGCAATCGTCAGATCCCATTGAAAAGAGAGATCAACGACCATCAAGCATTGTGGGAAACTGAGTTGCACAGGAGATAATTTCCTAAGGCGGTCCTACAATCCAAACCATAGTTTCCCTGGGAGGTTACGTGTCAGAAGATTAGTAACTCCGGAGGAATCCATTCAAGATATTTTCATTTGAGGTTTGAGACTCCCGAATCCCAGAGAGCCGGAGAGCTAGATAAAACCTCGACCGTTCGATCATACAAGAATATCTCAGCCATTGATCTGCCAAGAGCCACGTGTCACCAGATCCATGACTTCAGATAAAAGCTAGTGGGGTCAAATAAGTTTGAAATTTGATATTTCTGGAGTCTGGAGTCCCGAAGGAATCATGGCCATCGATCTATAGGGGACATGCGTTAGAAGATTGCGAACTTTGGATAAAAATATTTTCAAGGAAAAAGGTTGAAGTTTGAGATCTCTGAAGTCTGAAGCCTCGAAGAAATCATAGATGTTAGATTGGGGAGGACACATGGAGAAGATCCATGGACTCTGGGTGAAGAACCAAAGTGAAACCTGGTCGTCCAATCCAGGAGGACATGTGGTGACAGATTAGCTAGTTTGGGAATTTAGAGTTTAAGAGAATTGGAAGTGTGTTAGTTTGAAAACTCCCGAAGCCCGAAGAGACAAAGTGATAAGGCACGATGAGATCAGTGGGGATGACATGGAAACATGGGATGTGTGCCATGTGTCAGTAAATTTTGGGCATTTGGAACATTGAATAGTTGATTAGAATGTGACATGTGTCACCCGCCTGATTGGGCCACGTGTCTACTTCCAACATTTTGCCACGTGGTGACAGATCGTGCAGTCTGGAAGATTGGCCACTCCAAAAGGGAAGGAGGTGACAGGTTGGTTGGGTTGAAAAATTCTGAAGGACTGAAGGCCGGATTATATATCGATCGTTGATTCTAGAGGACACTCATTGAGGGATCGTCGACTGCAGGTAAAAGCACTTTGGGAGAAAGTGTAGGAGGGAATTTTGAAACTTTCGAAGCCCAAAATGCCGAAATGATTTACAACCGTCGATCTGTGGGAGGACACCTGTCGGTATATTAGGAACCCTAGGTAAAGGTATAACAAGAGGAGGCAAGAAAGAAAAGTTGAGACTCCCGAAGTGCGGAGTCCCAAAGAAGATATCGATCGTTGATCACGAAAGAGGATGAGGATCGTTGATCTGGTCCTAGCTAAAATTTCTGAAGTCCCAAAGCTTTGGACAAGCGCTTTTTCAGCTAAGCACAAGGTCATGGCCTTGGTCATATGCAGGTTGAGAGCTGACGAAGGAAGGATAAGTGCCGAATTGGTTGTCTCCGAGACATAAAAGTGCCAAGGGAGGATTTAACCGTGGTTTCTAGTCGTGGTCACTTGGGAGGTGGTTTGAAGGAAGCGCTTGTGTAGGGTGAACTCTGTGTCAACCATGGATAAAAGGATACTGTTATTTTTGGAGAATGGGGATATGATCTCCATAAACAATAAAGAGACTTGTAGCATGATTTGGAAATTTTGTCTATCATACACATAATTCTAACAAAATGACCGCTTGCACATTTTCCAAAATTAAGAGGCTTAAGCGCATCAGATCAAGATGCATATTGAGGAAATGAGAGAAGGCAAGGGAGCCTCCAATCATGAAAAGGAGGCCAAAGGACAGAATACCCGAATTGATAATGTAGAGACAGAGTCCAACTGATGCAAGGAAAAAGGAGAACATGAAACGTTGATAGAAATGGTAAGAAGCTTGAAGATGGAAGTGTAGAGCTAAAAAGAAGACAACGAGAGACTGGTGAGAGAGAAAAGTTAGATAAATGCTCAAGTGTTGCTGAGTTTAAATCGGTTTTAGAGGAAAATGAAGAAGGAATTGAACTCAAGACAAGAGGAAGAAGGTAGGTGTCAGGAAAGAGGAGATGCTTGTGGAAGATCTGGTTATTCTAGAAGTGCTAGCAGAGCTCATGGACGCCACTCACCTCCTTACTCAGGAAGGAAGTTTTATGCATTGAATGATCCCATAAGTATCCCATAAGTGTCTCCTGTTAGACACTAGAGAATGAAACAAGAGGTATATAGTTTGCAAGGAGAGTTGAGGAATCTCAAGCCACCTTCCTTCGACGGTGAAAGAGAAAGGGAAGATGATGCTGAAGCATGGTTACCTGGGCTCTAGAGATATTTTCAGTTGCATAACTATTCATCAAACCTAGAAGCTAGGATTTCCACCTACCATTTACACAAGAAAGATACAGTGTGGTGGGACCAACTGAAGCAAGTGGAACATGTTAATAAAAGTAGGATCACTTGGAAACAGTTCAAGAAGTACTTCCAGAAGGAGTACCTCTCAAAGAATTTATATGACAAGAAAATGCAGGATTTCTTTGAACTGAGGTTGGGAAGCATGACTATGGTAGAATATGAGAAGAATTTCTTGGGATTGTTAAAGTATGTCAGGTTCATTGGTGATGAGAAAGTGAAAATACATAGATTTCTAAGTGGATTTCCATCCTTCTATAAGGAAAAGATCAATTATGATGAACCCAAGACCTTGATTGAGGCCATCACCAAGGATAAATACTTGTATGAGCAAGGCCAGTGAAGAGAATCCCTGCAGAAATCTTGGAAGGACAAGAAGAATGCAAAGTCTGATCAAAGGAGGAAATGATTCAAACATCCCTTCAATATGGATGGGCATAATAGAAATACTCGAGATCAATATGCTAAGGAGGATTTCAAGAATGAATACGCCTTGGGAAAAAGGGAAGACCACCAATCCAATAACTGGGATGCACAAAAGATCACATGTACGAGGATTGCCCACACAGAAAGGATAGAACAAATACCGTGCACAACATCCAAGAGGCTACAATAGTCAGAGATATGGGGAGAATATATGCATATTTAAATGATCAAAAAGCATAGTACTAGTCTAATATGATCGAGGTGGAAGTTAATAGCATAAATCAACCTATTTCTATTTTGATTGATTCAGGAGAAATACATTGTTACATTGACCCTAAGATAATGGATAGATTACATTTGGAGAAAAGTAAACTTGGAAAAACAAGTTTGGTTCAGTTAGCCACTGGAACCAAAAGAAGAATCCATGATATGGTCAGAAGTTGTTCCATAAGTCTTAATGGTGTGAATACTAGTACTGATCTAAACGTCATACCATTGGGGTCTTATGATATTATGATTAGTATGGATTGGCTGGACAAGCATCATGTTGTCCTAGAGTGTCATAACAAGACATTTACATGTCTTGATGGAAATGGAAAACAAAGCACTGTGAAAGGAATTCCAAGACCCATCTCTATAAGGGAGATTTCGGCACTGTGAAAAGGTATTTTAGAAAAGGATGTCAACTATATGCAAACCCTGTGGAGGAGCCAGTTGATACAAAGGGGCCAAGCCTTGAATATTTCTTGGTGCTACAGGAATTTGAAGATGTAATCCAAGAAATACCAGGACTGCCACCAAGAAGGGAGATAGATTTCTCAATTGTTTTAGTGCCAGACGCTACCCCGGTGTCAAAAACACCTTATAGAATGAGCACACCAGAGCTAAAATAATTACAAAAGTAGTTGGAGGAATTTTTGAGGAAAGGGTACATCCATCCAAGTGTTTCACCTTGGGGAACACCAGTACTTTTTGTCAAAAAGAAGGATGGAACCTTGAGGCTGTGTATTGACTTCCAAAAACTGAACAAGTACACTATAAATAACAAGTATCCGCTACCCCAAATTGATGACCTCTTTGATTAGCTAAGAGGAGAAAATGTATTTTCAAAGATTGACTTGAGGGTAGGATACCATCAGGTAAGAATCAAGGAAGAAGACATTCACAAGATAGCCTTTAGGACCAGGTATGGGCATTATGAATTTGTAGTGGTGCCTTTTGGACTAACCAATGTACCAGCTATCTTCATGTGCTTAATGAATGACATGTTCATAAATTATTTGGACAAGTTTGTCATTGTATTCTTGGATGACATACTTATCTATTTTAACTTTGAAGAGGAACATGAACATCACTTGAGATTGGTATTGCAAGTACTGAGAGAACATCAGTTGTATGCCAAGTTGATTAAGTGTTATTTTTATTAAAAGAAGATCCATTACTTGGGACACATTATTTCAGAGCAGGGCATAGCAGTAGATCCAGAGAATATTGAAGCCATTAGAGGATGGGCAACACCCAGAAATGTGTCAGACGTTAGATCGTTTATGGGATTAGTCGGCTACTACAGAAGGTTCATAGTAGAGTTCTCTAAGATTGCTCACCCCATCACCTCTTTGAAAAAGAAGGGAACTAAATTTGAATGGACACTCAAGTGTGAAATGAATTTTAATCTGTTGAAGGAATTACTTACTAGTGCACCTGTGTTAAATATTGCCGACCCAAATTAAATTTTTTTGGTATGTACAGACACTTGTAAGGAAGGACTTGGGGGAGTCCTCACGCAGAATGGACATGTCATTAGATATGAGTCCACAAAGCTTAAGGGACATGAGAGGAACTATGCCACATACGACTTGGAACTTGTTTCCATTGTTCACGCCTTGAGGATGTGGAGGCATTATCTCATGGGGAAGACATTCGAATTAAGGAAAAACCACATTGGTTTGAAGTATCTTTTCGAACAACCGAACTTGAATGCTAGGCAAACAGGATGGTTGTAATTTTTAAGTGAATATGAGTTTGATATCAAGCATATCAAGGGAAAGGAGAATAAATTTGTCGATGCACTTAGTAGGAGAGTGCATCTCATGCATGCTACTATTTTCAGTATGAATCAGTCATACTTGAAGAGAAAATTTTTAGATGGTCTTGTTACAGATAAACATTACCTGCAGGTAAAGGAAAAATTACAGCAAGGAGATGTACAATAAAAAATAAAGGAGTACACGATAATGGAAGATGGATTCCTCATGCATAAAAATAGAATATATGTTCCTAGTCATGGAGAACTGAGGAATTTGGTACTGAAGGAAATGCATGATGTTCCTTATGCTGGACATCTCGGTTACCAGAAAAAAATTACGTCAGTAAGAAGCTAGTTCTTTTGGTCGGGAAATAAGAAGGATGTTGTTGATTGCATCGCTCGATGTATGGAATTTCAGAAGTTGAAGGCTAAGCATAGGCACCCAACGAGTTTGTTGTATCCATTGCCAATTCCAGAGAAGAAATGGGAAGTGATCACCATGGATTTCATCACAGGATTACCCAAAATGAATAAGAAACAACAACTAAGGTTTCTAATTTTGTTCTTGTGAAGACAACACATACAACAACTAATATTGTAGAAATTTTCATGAACAAAATTTCTAGGTTGCATGGGATACCTAGGACAATTGTCTCAGACAAAGATACAAAGTTTACCTCCAATTTCTGGAGGGGATTGTTTAAAGGATTTGGCACAAATCTAAACTTTAGCACATCATATCATCCCCAGACATATGGGCAAACAGAGAGGGTCAATCGAATAATTGAAGACATGCTCAGAATGTATGTGATGAATAAGCCATCTAAGTGGAAAGATTACTTACACTTGGTTGAGTTTGCATATAACAATGGGTATCAAGCTTCATTGAAAATGATCCCATTTGAAGCCTTGTATGGTAGTAAATTCAATACTCTAGTGAGTTGGGACAACCCAACAGATAGAGTGGTACTTGGGCCAGAGTTTCTCAAGGACATGGAAGACCAGGTGGTCAAGATTAAGCAAAATTTAAAGGAAGCTCATGATAGACAGAGAGTTTATGCAGACAAGAATAGGGAAATTAGATAATTTAAAGTAGGGGAGCATGTACTTTTGAAAATGAACCCCAAGAAAATCTCTTTGAAATTTTGTAGTTGTACAAAGATGGTAGCAAGATTCTTTGGTCCATTTGAAATATTGGACAGAATAGAGCCGATTGCATACATTATTACATTGCCTGCTTCCATGAATGTGCATAATGTATTTCATGTATATTTACTAAATAATTATGTACATGATCCTAACCATGTTATTGATTGGCATCTGATTCAGGTAGAGACAGAGGGAGACTTTTAGGTTCAACCAGTGCGAGTGTTGGACAAAAAAGTCAAAATGCTTTGGAATCGAGTTATAAAACTGGTAAAAGTTCAATGGACCTACTACGGTCCTGAAAATGATACCTGGGAGCATGAAGATGCCATGCGGGCATAGTACCCACAACGTTTTTGAATAGCTTTGATATTTTGATCTCTATTTTGTATATGCACTGAGGACAATGACAAAATAAGGGGGAGGGGATGTAACACCCTGGGTTTTTGAACCCCCATTTTAAATAATGTATTGTTACAATGATGAGAGGCTAGAGTGCCCAAACAATTATTGAAGGGCTATTATGCCCAAGAAATGTAATGTTTTGATCATTAAAAATAATAAATACATTGTTGGTTGCTAGATGGACAAGGACTAGAGTTATAGGGGGCTATGATTCCACAAGAGAGGGAACTTGAGGGACTAAGTATTTATTCCTATTTTTCCTTATTACCCTTTTTGTCTAAGTGAGGGGATCAGTTACGTGAAATTCTTGGGGAAGGCCAGGAGGTTCTTGTTTTCCCTACGAGGTCACTTAAACCCACCTATGGTCTGATGGGGGGGTTGGACTGATGACTTGTTCATTTTTTTCCATTCCCTCACTCATTATTCCCTCACACACTCCCATGAACCCCCCCTGACTCGTCCATTGATCTATCATCACCTGCGTCTTGGCTTGGGAAAGGAAACAAATCTTATGAAGAACTTAGCCACGTGATAGTTAGCTTTAATGGTCGCTAGTGTGATCCAACCATGACTTGGGGCTTGCATGTCTAAAATGCATTGGCTTATGCCTTGTTTTTCTCACAACTGCGAGTCTTGAGAGTTCCATCTTTGAGATTCTGGACCAACTGTGCTAGAAGCCCTGACAGGAAGGAGAAGGACTTCTTGAGGGAATGCGTGGCATAGAAGGGTGGAGGTCCATTCTCTCGGGTGGCACAGGTTGGGTAGAAGAGAGCTGGGTACTTGGATTTTTATGGGTGTTGGGAAACCTGTGAGAGCTTGAGAGTTGACTGGTTTGGGAACCCAATTACACTCTAAAACTGTCCTTGTGGATTCATAGCCCTGGCTCAGAGGTGACACTGTTGTTGGGATTTAGAGAAGTAGTGTCTACGGTTGGGTGGAACATCCTTGGTCTGCAGCCAGTAAATGTCGTATTTCATAAAGATAAGTGATCTCTGTTGTGATATTATTATTTGTGTATGAATGTATTCCACTGTGTAGTTTAATTGTCATTTACATGTATATGAATGTATTTCCACTGTGTATATTTAATTATCGTTTAAAATAATATTTAGATCTTGCATGCTTGTTGGATATTGTTGTGCATGTCGTTAAATCTGTTATCTTATGCATCCTTAATAAACAAAGAAGGCCAACATAAGAAATAATTCCATGGGTGGGCTTGTAGGTAGCGTATCCGGTCTGTGGGTGGTTGGGTATGTTACAGATAGTCCCTGAATACACCATTCATCAGGCACATAAAAACAACGGGTGCATTTGACAGCCCAAACGACACCACTGTGAAATTGTAATGACCATACCTTGTTCTAAAGGAAGTCTTGCTGATGTCTTCATCCTTTATCCTTACCTGGTGATATCCCGACCTGAGGTCTATCATCAAAAATATCTTCGCATCCTTCAACTGATCGAAGAGGTCATCAATCCTCGACAAACGATATTTGTTCTTTATAGTTACTTTGTTCAATTGTCTGAAATCGATACACAATCTCAACGTCCCATCCTTCTTCTTCATGAACATGACTGGGGCACCCCAAGGTGACACACTTGGGTGTATATACCCCTTATTTAGAAGCTCTTCAAGTTGCAGTTTCATTTCTTTTAGCTCCAACGTACTCATTCTGTAAGGAACTTTTGACACTGGAGTTTCTCCAGGAATCAAGTTTACAGAGAATTCAATATCTCTTTTCGGAGGTAATCCTGGTACCTTCTGGAATACATATTCAAACTCCATTAGTACTACATGATATCCAATATTTGAGATCTCATATTAGATTTATCTGATAGCAACAACTCTGGGAATTCCTTGGATTGTTCTCCGATTTCCTTCCTCATCTAGGAAAGTTAATGCCTTATTACAATAGTCAAATATGGCATGGTTCTAGTCCAACCAGTCCATCCCAATTAGACGGTCATAAGAACCTAAAGGAAGAACATTCAATTCAACCTTTTTGCTTAGTCCATTAATTTCCACAGGACAAGACTTAACCAACTAAGTGACCTTACTCTTGGTTCCTGTAGCCAACTGCACTAACCAAGACTTTTCATGTTTGATTCTCGACAAATTCAAACTTTCCATGACTCTAGGATCTATATAACTATGACTATCCCCTGAATCAATTAAAATAGTAAATGGTTGGTTGTTAATCATACATTCCACTTCAATCATGTGTGACTGATATTCAACTTGCTTGTTTTCCAGGGCTACGTAGATCCTTGAAATTATACTTCCCATGTCCTCCATTATTTCATATTGCTATACATTGTGTACAACTCCCACTTTATCATTTCTGTGGGGGTAATCTCTGTACCTATGGTTTTCTTTAAAACCCCAACATTCCATAGGTGGCGGTCTTGGCATTTTCCCACCTACTTCAACCTTCATGGGCTCTCTAAAATATGGTTGTCCTTGAGGACTGTTTCTGAAAAAGGGTGGCTTAGTTCCCTTCTTCCTCTAATCCATCTTGAATTTCTTCTTGTCTTCCCAAGCCTTCCAGAAAGTAGGCTTCTCTCTTTGCTGCTCATATAATAATTTATCTCTTCTTATCATTTCTTCCATAGTTTTTGGGTCATCATACCGGAGCTTGTCCCCAATGGAAGGTGGTAGTCCACTTAGATACCTTTGAATATTGACAGTCTCATCCTTACTAAACGAAAAATACTTCAGTAATTCCAAAAACCTTCGTTTGTATTCATCAATGGTCATGCTGCCCAACTTGAGTTCAAAGAACTCTTTCATCTTTCTGTCATAGTATATTTTAGTCAAGTATTTCTTCTTGAAATATATCTTGAATTCTTTCCAAGTGATATCTTTCTCTCTAATGTGTTGCACCTGCACAAGCTGATCCCACCACATGGATGCCTTTCCCTTCTATTGATACATTGCAATTCTTCCTTCTGCATGAGAGGAATAATTATGTAGTTGGAAATATTTCCTCATGCCAAGCAACCATGTCTCGACATCTTCCTCCTTCTTATGTTCTCCATCAAACGTTGGAGGCTTAATCTTGTTCATTTATCCCTTTAGTTCATCCACTCCAGATCTCCTGTGCTTTCTGGTAGGATATGGGCTTGAACTACTGTGTTCCCTCCTCTTGGAGTGACCTTGGGAGTGATGATGGTGTTTACCAACACTCCTTGATCTTCTTCCCTCAGAAGTTGGGTGACTCCCAGTTTTTCTCGAGTCTCTCTCCTAGTCCAATTTATTTTCTATTCTCTCCAGACTCTTCATAAAATTTAAGTTGAATTCACCTTGTTTATATTAATCTTTCCTGATATTTCTGCTATCTCTTTGGTGAGTTTGGGCATCTTTCTGCAATTTTTCAATGATCTTCATCGTATACCATTCCTTATCTATCTCTTCTTCATGCCCATTGGAGTTCGAACCTTAAAATCCCAAATGAACATCCATCCCTTTAGATTTGTTCTCTGAACTAGGATCATTCTGTGTCTCTTCCATTTCTTTTGCACTCAGTGGAAATTCTACTCGGTTCTGGCACTCACTAAAATTCTGCAAACACAATGTGTAGACAACCAGAATTTGTGAGGTCATTATTCCTTAACAAATCCCACAACATTCACAAACAAGTCTGAATTAAGAAAACGTTAATATTTCATGAATTTTCCAAGCTCTTCTCGGCTCTGTAACAATCCTTCGGGCTCTAACCCCTTCTCTCTTTATCCCCAACCCACGTGATCATGGGTCTTGACCACCCGCTTAGAAAAAAGGGCACTTCACGACTTTGCGTTTCGGGAGGTTTCAAAGCACTTTACAATAGCTTCCCAAATTATGGACTAACGAACTCGGGACATAGGGAGGATCAACCGTCCATGTCTACCCAGTATCCAATGGATTATACTCACTATGGAACCTTGGGAATTTGAGTTTCGGTACTTCGGGACTTCAGAAGATTTCGCATATGCACACCCCAAACACTTCTACATCACCTTAGGTGATGTCATTACCTTACATCACTTAACATTTTCCCAATTGTGGGGGCATGCAATGATGGTTTTGGAGTAAACCACCCTTCATTATGCAATTCTCCTGATGCTGACATGTAACCCATCAGTGAAACCACAGTTTGGATTGCGGGACCGCCTTGGATAATTATCTTCCATGCAACTTGGGTCCCCGTATTGTATCCTAGCCATTGATATTGATGTATTGTGATCAATGTCTCTGTGGGTCCTCCGACCCATAAATACGTTATGTAAACTTGGGCCCCACTAACCCTGCTCACATAGGATGCCACATGGTGGAATACTAGCTACATCATCCAGCCCCACCACGTCTACTATTTCTCTTCGGAACTTCAAATTTCGAGAGTTTGTGCAATGACACATCCCACTTCTCTAGACAACCGAACTCCTGAAATTACAATTTGCTCTTCTGCTTTATCCAACGGTCAAGCTCTTTTCTCTAGATCTACAGTGTAGATCTCCCTCAGGACTTCGGGGTTTCGGGTTTCGGGCATTTGTGCCTCCACAAACCTCGCTTCTCTCGATTGCCAAACTCCGAAGGGATTCCAGGATAACCCTCTTGTACCTTCTTCAGATCTGACGGCCATACTAAATTTCCCTTTTGTCCGAACAAATCCTACGACTCCAACACCCCAAGTGTTGAGTGCTCTCTCTCTATGGTCAAATACCACGTCGAATACGATTTTATTCTACTGCTACTCCTCCTGAGCTTCGTAACGTGACCAATTTAACCCCTTGGCACTCAGAAACAATATAAGGTTCAAAATTGGTTCCTCCAAACACCATTTCCACTCAAAACCTTGGGTCCAAAGACCACTTATCTAGCCCATCTAGGCTCAACGTTGAAAACATGGATTTGATACCATATTGTAACATCCCTGGCCATCAACCCACTTGTCGAGAAATGTTACTTCGTGAAAACATTCTCATACTTAAATATATAAGATGCATTATTTATAAATAATAATCATTAAATCAGATTAAGACATTTGACATGGATTTACTACTGTCATACAAACTTAAACAAAATTAACAACAATTCAAACTAGCAACGGAATACATGATAATATTACAAGTATCATAGAATGTAACATCCCCAGCCGTCATCCCAATGGTCGGGAAAACACTACTGCGTGGAACAACATTCTCATACTTATGTAATATGCATTTAAATGAAGTTAAATGGCTTAACAAAGTAACATATAATTACTTCCATCATACATAATTAATGAAATCAACAGTAAGCATCATCACAACGAAATGCATGATAATATAGTAAGTATCATAGACTAACATAACATATAAATTAAGTACGACATTAATACTTATCTTTGAAGCTGTAGTAACTCCACCTACCATGTGAAAACCTTCCATGAACCTCCCAGCCTTAGACCACGCTGCTCATCACTCTCAGCAGTGGGTCACCCCTGAGCAGGGACCAAGCTCCACCCAAGGTAAGGGAATCCTAAACTAGGCTGAGGTTACAGGGAAACTGCACAAAATAACTGGAAGGATTTTTCCCAGGATGCCTTCTTACGCCCACTACTCACAGACTCTCATTCCCCACATATTTGTTCCACCTCGGAGTATACACCTTCACAAGCACAGTCCATCAGTGCTTCACCTCCCTCTCTGGGCCTCAACAACAAGTCGGATTAAGAAGTCTCAGAGCTCCGTAGCTGGTGCTGGACTCTCTCTGGGAGAAAACCACTTCCCAAAAGACCCTTCATCTGGAAAGAGCTGCTCATAGGCTTGACAACCTACCTCTTCAACCATGGGTCTAACCACCCGAATCTTCCACCATCTTCCACTTCAATTCCCGCAAGGTTAGGATAACAACAACAACAATAGAAATTCGGTTAACTCACGGGTGACAGCAGCAACAGGAATTTGGGTATGGACATCAAAAAATGACAATAGACCACACTAAGACACAACACAGTTCAGGCCATATCCAAGATGTTTCATCTTCACAATAAAACAACACAGTTTGGCTTCACGGTTTTCTGTTTTCAGAGATGCATGAGGTTATGCAAAGGTCGATCCTAAAGCTCAACAAAATTCATGGAGAATGGAAAATGGATAGCGAACAATATTCCTGTGAGGGTTTCCTTCACTGTGTGTAGGTACGTAGAGGTAGATGCATAGGCAAAATAGTTCAAACATCCCAGATCCCCGCGAACTCATGTGGAGGATGAAAAAATGAGGAGCGACCCCACCCCGCCCCCCCACGACTGACTTCTGTAGCTTTTAACTGCATGTTCCTGGGCCGACACATGTCACCCATGAAGTTGCATGCACTCCATCAACATTCGTTCCTCTCCAGAAACTTAGGACAACACTCAAAATTGTCCACCTTAGTTTTAAAGAAATAATTAAAATAAATTATTATCCCTTTTTAGAGGTAAGCCCACTAGATTATCCCCTAGGCCCAACACTTAGCCTTTCTTTCCACCTTTCATCCCCCATTCCCTTACCCACTCTGTGGAAGCTTAGTCCCTCATCACTTATTCATCATGGTCGGTCTGCACACAGTGGTGTTCATATTTTTATTAACGTTTTGCATAATTACATATACAAAAACAGGTTCTTGGCCTTAACACTTAGGCTCTCCGGCCTCATAACTCATAAGCCTTACCATCTTATCAATACTCAGCTCACCAGCCTACAAAAAATTATTTACAATTCATAAACATGATTACAACAGGGCTCGTCCTTGGGGATATTACAATCCCCTCCCCTTATTTTTGCATTGTCCTCAGTGAAACTTTCACACAACCTCAACAAGATTTCCAAAATCTTAAAAAATATGTGGGTATTCTTCTCGCATAGCATCCTCATGCTCCCATGTCTCTTCCTCAGGACCATACCAGGTCCAGTGGTCCTTTACAATCCCTATAGCTCGATTCCAGAGTTAATTTCTTTTCCTGTCCAATATGTGCACATGATGCACTTGTAGGATACCTTCTTGCTCCACCTGAATCACATTCCAATCAATAACATGATTAGCATTAGGTATATATTTCTTAAGCAATGAAACATGAAACACATTATGTACAATCATGGATGCAAGTAATGCAATCATATATGAAACTGGCCCAATCCTTTCTAGGATTTCAAATGGCCCACAAAATATGGCTACCAACTTGGCATAGTTTCCTAGCTTTAGGGAACTTCTATTAGATTTTACTTTCAGGAAAACATGATCACCCACTTTGAATTCTCTGTAGGTTATTTTTTTGTCAGCATAACTTTTCTGCCTGTCTTGGGTAGCTTTTAAATTCTGCTCAATTTTGAGCATTTTCTCTTCCATTTCCTTGAGAAACTCTAGCCCAATTACTGCCCTGTCAGCTGGATTATCCTAGCTTACTGGAGTATTGCACTTTTTTCCATAAAGTGCTTCAAATGGGCTCATCTTCAATGATGCTTGATACCCATTGTTGTAAGAGAATTCTACCAAGTTTAGGTAGTCTTCCCAATTTGATGGTTTGTCCATCACATACATTCTTAGTGTGTCTTCTATCACTCTATTCACCTTCTCTATCTGTCCATCAGACTCAGGATGATAAGCTATACTAAAGTTCAGATTCATTCTGAATCCTTTGAACAATCCTTTCCAGAAATTCGAGGTGAATTTCAGGTCTCTGTTGGACACAATTGTTTTAGGAATTCCGTGCAATCGTGCCACTTCCTTCACGAAAATATCAACAACATCTGCTTCCTTGTGAGTAGTTTTCAGTGGAATAAAATGGGAAGCTTTTGTAAGCTTGTCCACCACTACCATGATCGAATCATGTATCTTGCATGTTCTAGGAAATCCTGTAAGAAAATCCATTTTCACCACTTCCCACTTCCATTTAGGAATGGGAAAAGGTTGTAGCAACCCTATCAGGTGCATGTGCTCATCTTTAACCTTCTAGCATTCCATGCATCTGGCGATATATTCAATGATATCTTTCTTCATACCTGGCCAAAAGTAATGGCTCTTGACTATTGCCATAGTCTTCTGATATCCAGGGTGCCCAACATAAGTCACGTTATGCATTTCTCTTAGAATCACAAGTTTCAAACCTTGGACATTGGGTATACACACTCTATTTTTGTACAGAAGTATTCCATTAGCTTCCAAGGTGTAATTTTCCTCTTTCTGTGGTCTCTCATTCTGCTTTAGCTTTGCTACCAAGTCTATGTACTACAAATCTACATTTGCAGCTTCTGGAATTCTATCCTTAATATCAGTCCTGTACATGCTAATGGCTGAAGCATGTAAGTTGTGCACCTTTCTGCTGAGTGCATCGACCACCTTGTTTTCCTTCCCTTTGTTATGCTTGATATCAAAGTCGTATTCACAAAGAAACTCCAACTACCTACTCTACCTGGCATTTAAGGTAGGTTGGTCAAACAAGTATTTCAGACCGTTGTGGTCTGTTCTCAATTCAAATCTCCTTCCCATGAGGTAATGTATCCATTTACTTGGAGCGTGAACGATTGCTACCAACTCCAAATTGTGAGTGGCATAATTCTTTTCGTGCTCTTTCAGATTCCTAGACTCATAACAGATTATGAATCCATTATGACTGAGAACTCCTCCCAACCCTTCTTTACACGCATCTATGCACACCACAAAATCCACATTTGGATCTGCAATCCTCAAGATTGGAGCATTGGTTAGCAGCTGCTTCAATTGCTGGAAACTTTTCTCACACTCTTCAGTCCATTAAAACGTTTTCTCCTTCCTTTGCAAGGAAGTGATAGGGTGACCTATCTTTGAGAACCCTATGATAAACCTTCTGTAATAGTTCGCTAGACCCATAAAGGATCTAACTTCCACCACATTCCTTGGTGTTGACCATTCTCTGATGGCCTCAAACTTCTCAAGATCCACGGTGATCCCTTCTTCTCAAATAATGTGCCATAAGTAATGGATCTGCCTCTGATAAAATGAGCATTTTCTCAACTTAGCATACAACTAGTGTTATCTCAACACTTGCAACACCATCCTTGGGTGTTGTTCATGCTCTTCCTCTGACTTGGAATACACCAGAATGTCATCCAAAAAGACTATGAAAAACTTGTTTAGATAGTCCCTGAATACACCATTCATCAAGCACATAAAAACAACAAGTGCGTTCGACAACCCAAACGGTACCACTGTGAACTCGTAATGACCATACCTTGTTATAAAGGTTGTCTTGCTGATGTATTCATCATTTATTCTTACCTGGTGATATCCCGATCTGAGATCTATCTTCGAAAATATTTTTTCACCTTTCAACTGATCGAAAAGATCATCGATCCTCGGCAGAGGATACTTGTTCTTGATAGTTACTTTGTTCAACTATTTGAAATCAATGCACAACCTCAACGTCTCATCCTTCTTCTTCACAATTAGGACTGAGGCACCCCAAGGTGACACTCTTGGGATAATGTACCCCTTCTTTAGAATCTCTTCAAGCTACAATTGCAACTCTTTCATCTCTGGCGTACTCATTCTATAAGGAGCTTTCGACATTGGAGTTGCTCCAGGCATCAAATTTATAGAGAAATCGATATCTCTCTTCAGAGGTAGTCTGGGTACCTCCTAAAATACGTCTTTAAACTCTGTTAGTACTACATGGTCTCCAATCTCTGAGACTTCATCTCTAGATGCTTCCTCCACATGGGCTGCAAACAATTGACAACCTTTCATGTAGCACTTTTTCAGCTACATTGCTGAGATTTCTCTAACAACCAAATCTATGGGAATTCCTTGGACTATTTTTTGATTCCCCTCCTCCTCCAGGAAAGTAAATTCCTTGTTACAATAGTCCAGGAGGGCATGGTGCTGGTCCAACCAGTCCATCCCAATTAAATAGTAATAAGAGCCTAAAGGCAGAATATTCAATTCAAACTTTGTGCTCAATCCCTTCATGTCCATTGGACAAGACTTAACCAACTCAGTGACTTTCCTCTTGGTTCCTATAGCCAACTTCACTAAAAAATACTTTTCATGTTTGCTTCTTGATAAATGCAAACTTTCCACCACCCTAATATCTACATAAATATGGCTAGCCCCTAAATCAATTAAAATAATAAATGGTTGGTTGTTAATCATACCTTCCACTTCAATTATGTGCGACTGAAATTAAACTTTCTTGTTGTCCAGGGAAGCATAGATCCTTGGCATTCTACTACCCATGTCCTCCATTGTTTCAACTTGTTGAACATTATAGACAGCTCTTGCTTTGCCATTTTTATGGGGACAATATCTGTACTTGTGGTTCTCTTTACAGCCCCAACACTGAATGGGCATCTATCTCGGCCTTTGTTCCCCCACTTCAGCCATTCTCGGCTCTCTAAATGATGGCTGTCCTTGAGGACTATTTCTGAAAAATGGAGGTTTGTTTCCCTTCTGCCTCTGTTCTTTCTTAAACTTCTTCTGGTCACCCCAAACCTTCTAAAAGGTAAGCTTTTCTCTTTACTGTTCATATAAGCATTTCACTCTTTTTATTGTTTCTTCCATAGTCTTAGGATCATCATACTGGATCTTGTCACCAATGGGAGGTGGTAGTCCACTCAGATACCTCTGAATCTTGACAGCCTCATCTTTGATGAATGGAACATACTTTAGTAATTCCAAAAACCTTCGTTCGTATTCATCAATAGTCATGCTGCCCAGCTTGAGTTTGAAGAAGTCCTTCATCTTTCTGTCATAGTATATTTTAGTTAGGTATTTCCTCTCGAAATACCTCTTGAATTCCTTCCAAGTGATATCTTTATCTCTAATGTGTTGCACCTGCACAAGCTGATCCCACCACATGGATGCTTTTCCTTTTAGTTGATACATCACAATTCTTCCTTCTGCATGAGAGTAATATTTCTACATTTGGAAATATTTCCTCATGCCAAGAAACCATGTTTCGACATCTTCCTCCTTCTTATGTTCTCCATCAAATGTAGGAGGCTTAATCTTGTTCATATCCCCTTTCAATTCATCCACTCCAGATCTTCGGTGTTTTGTGGTAAGGGATGGGCTTGAACTACTGTGTGCTTCCTTATCATAATACTTTGGGGAGCGACGACGATGTCTGCTACCACTCCTCGAACTTATTTTTCTCTTAGGGGTCCTGTGACTCCCTATTTTTCTTGTGTCACTCTCCTTTTCCAATTTCCTTTCTATTCTTTCCAGGCTCTTCAACATCTTTAAGTTGAATTCACCCTGTTGATCCTTGACCCTCATGAGATTTTGGTTATCGTCTCAGCGAGCCTGGGCATCTTTCTACAATCTTTCAATGATTTTCATCATATTCCCTTCCTTATCCAATTCTCTTCCGTGCCCATTGGAGTTCAATCCTTCGACTCCCAAGTTGACGTCCCTTCCTTCTCTTTCGTTCTCTTAATTGGAGGCAATCCAAACCTCTTCCATTTCTATACTTGGCATTGATTCACAACTGTCCTGACACTCGTTGAACTCTACACACACAACGTGCAATCAACCTAATTTTGTCAGGCCTTAAACCCTTAACAAAACTACAACATTCATAAACTAACATAAATAAGAAAACATTTTGATTCCATGAATTTTCTGTGCTCTATTTGGCTCTGCAATTTCCGGGCGATAGCCCTCATTTTCCTAGTCCCCAACCCATGCATCCATGGGCCATGATCAAATGCTAAACTGCTAGGTGCTACAAGGCTCTCCAAATGAAACTTCAGGTTTTAAGATTTTCGGGCTTTGGGGTTTTGGGTTTCGGGGTTTTGGTCCTAGAGGTTCTCGCACTCGCTTCCCTCTCCAACTCTCGACTCCCGAACTTCTAACCTCTCTCCCCCTGGGCCCACAACACAACTATCGCAAACCAAGGTAGTGACACATGGTTTCCTTAAGAATCTCCACATCACTTCTAGCGACGTCATAGGTTCCCACCACTTTCACTTTTCATTTCATAGTTTCGGGCATCGGGAGTTCGTGCATCCAGACATTTTGAACTTTTGTTTGCCCAAATTCTGAAATTATGGTCTATTCATCTACTTGATCCAATGATCAAGCTTCTCTCCTATGATCTACGATGTAGATCGTTTCAGGATTTTAGGGTTTCAGGTTTCCGAGGTGTTCACCTCTCTTCACTTCCCATCTCTTGACTTTGCAAAATTTGAAAGGTTCTCATGACTAACTTGAGCATGACTCCACAAGATCTAACGGTCGAGCCCTCCTCCCAGATCTATGGCATAGATATTCTCAGGTTTTTTGGTTTCTATGTCTCAACAATCCTCGCTTTTTCCCAACAATCAAACTCCCAAAAAGCTTCTTGGATATCCTTTCGGCACTTTCTCTAGATCTAATGGTCGTAAGGGATCTCCTTTCCTCCCGATCAGATCCAATGGCTCCAACACTTCATGCATTGATATCTCTCTCTCTCTCTCCCTATGGCCATATACAACATCGACTGTGGGTTCTATAATAACGCTACACCTCCTGAGCTTTGTAACACAACCAAGTGACTCCTTGAAACCTAGGAACCTTCAAAGGTTCAAAAATTGGTTCTTCCAAACACGATTCTCACCTGAAATTTGGGTCCAATGACCAATTATCTATCCCATTCAGGTTCAGTGTTGTAAACCATGCTCTGATACCATACTGTAACATCCCCAGTTGTCATCCTACTAGTTGGGCAAACGCTACTGCGCAGAACAACATTCTCATACTTATGTAATATGCATTTAAATGAAGTTAAATGGCTTAACAGAGTAACATATAATTACTGCCATCATACATAATTAATGAAATCAACAGTAAGTATCATCACAACGAAATGCATGATAATATAGTAAGTATCACAGACTAACATCATGTATAAATTAAGTACAACATTAATACTTATCTTTGAAGCTGTAGTAACTCCACCTACCACGTGAAAACCTTCCACGAACCTCCCAGCCTTAGACCATGTTGCTCATCACTCTCAGCAGTGGGTCACCCCCAAGCTAGGACCAAGCACCACCCAAGGTAAGGGAATCCTAAACTAGGTTGAGGTTACAAGGAAACTTCACAAAATAACCAGAAGGATTCTTCCCAGGATTCCTTCTTACGCCCACTACTCATGGACTCTCATTCCCCACATGTCTGTTTTTCCTAAGAGTATACACCTTCAAAAGCACAGTCCATCAGTGCTTCACCTCCCTCTTTGGGCCTCAGTAATAGGCTAGATCAGGAAGTCTCAGAGCTCTGTAGTTGGTGCTGGACTCTCTCTGGGAGAAAACCACTTTCCAATAGACCATTCACCTGGAAAGAGCTACTCATAGGCCTGACAACCTACCTCTTCAACCATGGGCCTAACCACCCGAATCTTCAACCGGATTCAACTTCAATTCCCACAAGGTGAGGATAACAACAACAACAACAATAGAAACTCAGTTAACTCACGGGTGACATCAGGAACATGAATTTGGGTATGGACATCCAAAAATGGCAACAGACCACACTAAGACACAACATGGTTTAGGCCATATCCAGGATGTTTCGTATTCACAATAAAACAACATAGGTTGGCTTCACTATTTTTTGTTTTTAGAGATGCATGAGGTTATGCAAAGGTCGATCCTAGAGCTCAACAGAATTCATGGAGAATGGAAAATGGATAGCGAAAAATCTTCCCATGAGGGTTTCCTTCACTGTGTGCAGGTATGCATAGGCAGATGCATAGGAAAAATGGTTCAGATGCCCCAAATCCTCGTGAACTCAGGAGGAGGATGACAAAATGAGGAGTGAACCCCCCCCCACGACTGACTTCTGTTGCTTTTAACTGCATGTGCTTGGGAAGACGCATGTCGCCCATGAAGCTACATGCGCTCCATCAACATGCATTCCTCTCCAAGAACTTAGGAAAACACTTGAAATTGTCCACCTTAGCTTTAAAGAAATAATAATAAAAAAATATTATCCCTTTATATAGGTAATCCCCTTAGATTAGCCCCTAGGCCCAACACTTAGCCTTTCTTTCCACCTTTCATCCCCCATTCCCTTATCCACTCTATGGAAGCTTAGTCCCCCATCACTCATTCATCGACATGGTTGGTCTGCACGCAGCGGTGTTCATATTTTTATAACGTTCTGCATAATTACATATACAAAAACAGGATCTTGTCCTTAACACTTAGGCTCTCCGGCCTAATAACTCATAAGCCTTACCAGCTTATCAATATTCGACTCACCAGCCTACAAAACATGATTTACAATTCATAAACATGATTACAACAGAGCTTGTCCTTGGGGATATTACACAGAACATGCATTTTAATTAAGTACATAATTAAAACACATAATGATACTTATCTTTGAAACTATAATACACCACCAACTACATGCAGACCTTCCACGAACCTCCTAGCCTTAGACTGCATTGCTCATCACTCTCAGCACTAGGTCACCCACGAGCTAGGAAGCTCCACTAGGAAAGGGAATCCTAGGCTAGGAAAGGTCAACAAAAGACACATAGTTTATGTGGAAGGATTATCTCCCAGGAGCCACTTATGCCCACTGCTCACAGACTCTCATTCCCAACATGCCTGTCCCACCCCAGGAGTATACACCTTCACTGTCACCAAGACATTCCTTCGGCTGCTAAACCTCCCTTGCCTTGGGCGTCAACAACTGATCGAACCAGAATTATCCGATCTACGTGGCACCTACAAGACTCCTTCCAGGATTTCTCACTTCCTCCGCACACTCTCTCACCTGGAGAGAGTCACTCAAAGGCCTGACAACCTGCTTATTCGACCACAACCACCTCTCTCGCCTAGAGAGAGTGTTGCACACATGCTTGACAACCTATTTCTTCAGCTTCGTTCCAGGGAAAGGAGGACAACAAGGCTCAACAAGGAACAAATGATAGCAGCCAATCACATTTAGCCAAGGGACTCCGTGGCCATAACAACCCACATTTATAACACACATGACATAAACAATTGCTTAGGTTTCATAGAAGACATGGGTCGACTTCAAAGGTGCGTGGCTATGCAGAGGTCCAGTGTAGAGACAAAATGGTTCTCAGGAAGGATTCCAATGAACTCAGGCGGAGTATGGAAGGTTCAAAAAATGAACTAGGTGATGGATTTCGGGTCTTAGGTGTGTGTGTGAACATTGCAAAGGATGAATATAGAGGCCACATAATTCACAGGAATACACCAGTCGACTTCCGGTTCTGTTTTTTCAGGATTGTGTGACATGAAAATTAAGTAGAGGTCATTCATGAACTCCAACAGTTTAGATAGTTGACAATAGAATGGAGGACAAACCTCCATCCTGGATCAATTCTTTGGTTAAATTCCATGTGCCTGGGATGACACATGTCACCCATGAAGTTGCATGCACTCCATCAAGTATGTGTTCCCTTTTGCACATGTTGGGGATCCATGAGTTGCCTCTCTTATGACTTAGGATAAAAACATACCTTTCACACCACTTTGGAATAATAATAAATTATTATTCCTAAGGACTTAAGCCCCCTCTCCCTTACCCATACTGTGTAATATTAGTCCCCCATCACTCTTTCTTCATGGTTGGTTTTCACACATCGATGTTTATATATATTATATTAATGATTTTCATAATTACATATACAAAATATGGCTCCTGGCCTTAACAATTAGGCTCTCCGGCCTAATAAACACATAATCCCACCAACTTATCAATACTCGGCTCTCCAGCCTAGAAAAAATGATTAAAATTCATAAACATGATTACAATTCATAATATAACTGGGGCACTACCAAGGGATATTACATGGAAGGCCATGGATTTGGTGAGCTTGGTGTCCAGCAGTGACCAGAGGCTCAACCAAAATGTGCTGAGAAATCGATTGTACAGATCTGAGACAATGGTTTGTGGGATTCCAAAATGTACCCAAACTCGTTCAAAGAAGAGTTTGGCAGTGGCTTCTACTGTGATTCTCTTCTTGCAGGAAAACAAAATCTCCATATTAGAAAAGAAATAAAAAACCACAAAGAAAACAATCATTTCCTCACTTGGTGGATGGGAGGCCTGACATGTAGTCCATTGATATGGATTCCCATGGCCTGTCAGGAGTAGGGAGAGGGGTTTACATGACCTGTTTCTTAGTGGTCGGTTTGGAAATAACACAGGCAGTGGAGGACCTGATATACTTGTTGACCTACTATTGAAGTTTGGGCCACTATCTTTTTGACGCTGAAGTGTCTTGCCACCTGACTATAGTGGGCTTCCCAGACTATCTTCGCTCGCTCGCTTGATGGAACACATATATGGCCCAAACAACAAAACAACCTATCCTAAATATGGAAATTATTGACAAGTGCATTTGCACCCAACATTTGGTAGGTGGTGGCGAAGTTCGGGTCTATCTCATATATTTGGGGCCAGCCAAAGGTCTCATGGCCGCAAGAGTCCAACACCATGGTGATTGCTGCGACTGGAGGTCTACTGAGGAAATTGGTGACACAGTTGGTGCTTCATGTTTTATACTTGATGTTGAGGTGGAATTGTTGTAAGTATGTGGATCACTTTTGATGGCAATCACTCTATAATTTACCTTGTGTCTGCATGAACTACAGTGGCTTATGATCAGTGTGGATGACTGTCTCCTTCCCAAGAATGTAATGTCTCCACTGCCGGCATGATTGCACAATGGATTACATTTCTTTTTCATAAGTAGGGTACTTATGAAAAACATCTGATAGTGTCTCACTATGATAGGCCACGGGGTAGCCGTGCTGAGTGAGAATGACGCCCACAACATAGTTTGAAGCATATGTCTCGATCTCAAAGGGTTGTTGCAGGTCTTGTAGTGAAAGTACCAGGGGTGAGCACAAGAGCTGCTTCAATTAAACCACTTTTATACACCATTTGTGTCTATCTATCCTTCAAATACAATAATATCAAAGTTTATGTGTACCTTGAAGGGGGTGGTGCCTCCTGCCAAAGAAAATGTGTCGCTTGTTGGTAGCCACCAAAGGATTTGCGCGAAAATATCCATCATCTCGTTCCTCTATTGTGTGAGGGATTCCTCAAGAATTTTTTTTAAATGATATCCTATCCCGTCATATTTATTTTCTCCTTCCATGAGAGGTCACTTCAGCGTGCGAGAGTTTTGGTCCTCAAGAGAAACAAGCTCGAGACCCAATTCTTTATACTCTCAACTCATTGGGAACATGTATTGAGATGAAAAGGAGAAGACCTCTTTGATACCACTGATCCATATTTTATGAGAAGAATGAAATGACTACATATTATTAGCATATTCTTAACACAAAATAACAGTGATACAATAAAACTAGTTTTCTATTCAATAAGGAAATAGACCGAAACTGTAAAATGCAAAGGAAAACAAGCTTGTCGGAATGGTGGTGGCTTATCTCTGAGAAGATATGTGATGACTGTGTTCATTTGCAAGAATATGATTACAATGATTCTCTGAAGGCCTTTTTACAATAAACAGGAGTCTCAAAAACCCTAGACGTCCAAAAACCTAACCCTAGGAGATGAAGCGCCAAACGTCATGTGGGCCCCTTTTGAGTAAGTCAATACATCAACTTCCCGGGGTTGTAACTTTTTCATACGATCTATGTTTTAGGCATACGATAGCCCATTGGAAAGATCTATTAGAGGAATACAATTTCTAAGAAAATTTTCATAAATTAGTGTTTGATCGGAAGATACCCAAAAAAACATAGTTTAAGGCCTCAAAACGGCTCTGGAAGTTCAGGACCCGAAAAACTGCTAAAAATAGTAAATTACCAAAATTTCTAGAAAGTTGCTTTAAGCCAGATGGAAAAGGTGGGTGGCCACCAATATCCACCTATATCAATCCTCCCTCCTTAGGAATCAATGTTCTCCATTGCGTTGAGTTCCCCCATCAGATGAGGAAATTTCTGTTGAATTTGTCCCCGGGTGAGCCACTTGCCTTGGTGTAGGAGCTACCCTGCTTTGACAACTCGATAAAGATGGATCCTTTGTTGTGGACTTCCCTTGATCTATGTGTCCACAATTTGATCATTATATTCTTGTTGTATGCAGTGGAGGTTAAGCTCTATTTGTGTTAGTTGTTCTGCTACGTTTGAGGTGTCCAATAATGGTGGGAAATAAGGTCGAAGGAGGTCCACGTTGAACACTGGGTAAAGGCCAAGGAAAGGAGGAATGTTGAGCTCAAAATAATTATCCCCCACAGCATTGGTGATGGTGTACGACCCATAACAGAGTGGGTGAAGCTTCTGATGGGGTCCTGTAAGGCGTTCCTTCTACAAGTGAAACCAAACTTTGTCACCTGCCTGAAACTTATGTGGCATCCGATGTTGATTATGTCATTCCTTGTACTTGTCATTGGATTTTTGTAGGATATCCTGTACTTGTTGGTGGATGTGCTGGATCCTCTCAATGAACCCAGTGGCTTTGTCATCTTCAGTTGGAGAAGAATATGAGTCGGTCGAGGTGACCACAAGGGGAAGTGCAACATCTATGGGACCCAATGGTTCGAATCCCAACCCCACTTAAAAGGGGTTGTGGCTAATTGAGATATGCACAAATCAGTTGTAGCTATGCTAGACATAGGAAAGACTCTCATCTCATGTACGAGGGTGCTTGGAATTGTACATGCGCAGGATATGCACGATCATTCAATTTACGACCTTGGTTTGGCCATCTGTCTGGGGGTGGAAGGCTGTGGATTTGTTGATCTTGGTGTGTAGTGGTGACCAGAGGCTCGACGAGAATGTGCTGAGAAATCAACTATCCTGATTCGTGAAAATTGTTTGTGGGATTCCAAAATGTATCTAGACTCATTCAAAGAAGATCTTGGCAGTGGATTTTGTTGTGATGCTCTTCTTTCACGCAACCATAATCACCATCTTAGAAAAGCGATCAACAATCACAAAAACACAGTCATTTATCCACTTGGTGGATGAGAGGCCCAACATGTAGTACATTGAGATGGATTCCCATGGCCTGTCAAGAGTAGGAAGAGGGGTTTACAGGCCCTTTTTCTTAGTGGTCGATTTGGCAATAACGCATGCAGTGTAGGACCTCATATACTTTTTTTACCTCTTGTCAAAATTTCATCCAGTAGAAATGTTTCTATAGCATCACCAATGTCTTTTAGACAATGAAGTGTACTGCCACACGACTGTAGTGGGATTCCCAGATTAGCTTCTCTCGCTCACTTGATGGAACGCAAATATGGCCCAGATGACACAACAAACCATCCTAAAGATGGAAATTATCGACAACTACGTTTGCATGCAACATTTGGTAGGTGGTGGAGAATTCCAGGTCATTCTCATAGAGTTGGGGCCAACCATTGGTCTCATGGCCACAAGATTCTAGAACCATGGTGAGTGCCACTACTGGCAGTCTATTGAGGCAATTGGCGACACAGTTGGTGCTTCCTATTTTATACTTAATGTTGAGGTGGAATTGTTGTAGGTATGTGGACCACTTTTGATGGCAGTCATTCTGTAATTTACCTTGTGTTTGCATGAATTGCAGTGGATTATGATCAGTGTGGATGACTATCTCCATCCCAAGAATGTAATTTCTCCATTGGTGGAAGGCTTGCACAATGGAGTACATTTATTTGTCATAAGTAGGGTACTTGTGAAAAACATCTGATAGTGTCTCACTATGATAGGCCACAAGGTGGCCGTGTTGAGTGAGAACGATGCCCACAATATAGTATGAAGCATCTGTCTCGATCTCAAAGGGCTGCTACAGGTCTAGTAGTGAAAGTACTACGGATTAGCAGAAGCGTTGCTTCAAATCATTAAACACTTGTTGTTGGGACTATCCCCACGCAAATATTTCCTTACCACCACCCTTTTTTATTTGGATTAGGTGCAATGCCATATGGGAGAATCCCAACACGAACCTGTGGTAGAAATTGGCAAGGCCCAAGTAGCTCCGAAGCTCAGTAAGTGTGGTTGGGGCTGGCCAGTCATGGATGACTTAGATCTTGGCTGGATTCACATTGTACGCCATGTTTATCAATGACGTAGCCTAGGTAATGGACCCTATCCATGCCGAAGGATCATTTTTCCAAGTTGGCATATAGCTTGTGCTGCAACAGGGTGTGTAGAACTTGATGAATATGTTGCAAGTGTTCTACCCAAGACTTGTTGTAAATGAGAATTTCATCCAGATACATTACTACAAAAGTATTGGTGAATGGTCGCATGATATCATCCATCATCCTCATGAAAGTGGTTGGAGCATTTGTCAAACCAAAGGGCATGACAAACCATTCAAAAAGGCCTTCCTTTGACATGAAGGCAGTCTTCCATATATCTGTCTATTTTATCGGGACCTGGTGGTAGCCAGAATTTAGATCAATCTTACTGAAGTATTTGGCCCCCGTGAGTTGATCAAGGAGGTCGTCGATTCGGGGAATTGGGTATTGGTTTTTGGACGTTATTTTATTCAGAGCTCAGTAATCAATTTAGAGTCACCAGGCTCCATCTTTCTTTTGTACCAACATGATTGGGCTCCCGCAAGGTGAAGAGTTGGGAGAGATGTGCCCCTTGTTGAGAAGTTCTTGTATTTGTCTCTTGATCTCCTCATTCTCTAACATGGAGTAGCTTTATACTAGACCATTGGGTAGCGGTGCACCGGTGTTTAGACCTGATAGTGCAGAGGTACCCCGGTAGGTGAGGAGAAGATATCTGAGTATTCTTTGATGACCTTATCTACTTGCTTATGTTGTGTAGAGAGGTCGTCTGTAGAGACCCTAAATATGGCTGTGACCTTTCTCTCATTCTGAGAGCGAAGCATGAAGAAGACAAACTTCCCCATCTGAGAGATGACCTTCCTGCATTGTTTAGCAGAGATCAGGGAAATAACACTAGGTGGGACTGCCTCAGGCATCCTGTACAATTTCCCGTTCAAAGTAATAATAACACTATGAAGCCTAGACTCATATACAGCATGGCATTTCCATAAATAAGGTTGGCCCAAAAGAACATCACAAAATTTGAGAGGAGCAACATCACACAATACATCATTTTTTAAGGGCTTGATGTCATATGACAATCGACACTGTTGGATGACGCAGAGATCTCTTCCTTGGCATAGCCATCATATGGTGTAGGGTTGTGGGTGTGACTTTGTGGGCAGGGCCAACCACTTGGAAAACGTTGCTGAGATGAGGTTCTTCTGGCTACCAATATCAATGATGAAGTGTAGCGGGGTGCCTTTTACCCACATCTATGAATGAAAGAGACGCTTTCCTTCTTCTGCCTGTCTAGTTCATCAGGATGGAGCTTGGTGGTAGCAACAGTGGCATTGGGTTCTGCGTCAATAATCTTTATTTCCCTTTGTGGTTCTGAATCAAAGTCAGAACTTGCATCTTATTCAGAGGCTTTCACTTCAGCCACCAGTGTCTTCTTTGAGCGGCAGTCAACAATGTTATGCCAAGGGCTCTCATGGAAGTTGCACCACTTCCCGATATCTTTCTTTGTCTTTCCGGTGTCCTTCTTTGTTTGCAGATTGGACTGGTTGTCCTAATACTACCCATATTTTATTTTTCCTTTGCTCTATGGGTTGGGGTTGTCCTTTCCTTGCTTTTGTTGTGAGGGGTTGGGGCTACCCTTTGTTCGAGACCCAATTCTTTGTACTCTGACCTCGATGGGGACATGCATTAAGTTGACAAGGAGCAGAACGCTCTGATACCACTGATCCATATTTTATGAGAAGAATGAAATGACTACAGATTATTAACATATTCTTAACACATAATAATAGAGATACAATAAAAATGGTTTTCTATTCAACAAGGAAATAAGCTGAAACTATAAAATGAAAAGGAAAACAAGCTTGCTAGAATGGTGGCGGCTTATCTCTGAGAATAGTTTTGATGACTACGTTCATTTGCAAGAAGATGATTACAATGAGGCTCTGAAGGCCTTTTTACAATAAACAGGATGTCAAAAACCCTAGACATCCAAAAACCTAACCCTAGGAGATGAAGGGCCAAAAGTCATGTGGGCCCCAATTGGGTAAGTCGGTACATCAACTTCTCGGGGTCGTAACGTTTGCATACGATCTCCGTTTTAGGCATACGATATCCCATTGGAAATACATATCTGAGGACTACAACATTTGACAAAACTAGTAAGAAGAGATTTTTCGATCGAAAGATACCCAAAAAAACGCCGTTTAAGGTCTCAAAATGGCTCTGGAAGTTCAGGACTCGAAAAACTACTAAAAATAGTAAATTATCAAAATTTCCATAAAGTTATTTTGAGCTGGCTGGAAAAGGTGGGTGGCCACTGATATCCACCTAGATCAATCCTCCCTCCTTAGGAATAAATGGTCTCCATTGCGTTGAGTTCCCCCATCAGATCAGGAAATTTCTACTGAATTTGGCCCCAGGTGAGCCACTTGCCTTGGTGCAGGAGCTACCCTCATTTGACAACTTGATAAAGTTGGATGCTTTGTTGTCAAGTTCCCTTGATCTGTTTGTCCACAATCTGATCATTGGACACTTTTTGTATGCAGTTGGGTTTGAGCTCTGTTGGTGTCAGTTGTTATGCTACATGTGAGGTGTCTAATAATGGTGGGAAATAAGGTCGAAGGACGTCCAAGTTGAACATTGGGTGCAGGCGAAGGAAAGGAGGAATTTTGAGCTCAAAAGCATGATCCCACATAGCCTTGGTGATGGTGTATGACCCATAACGGAGTGGGAAAAGGTTATGATGGGGTCGTGTAAGGTGATCTTTCTGCAAGTGCAACTGTGTCACCCACCTATAACTTATGTGGCACCTGATGTTGATCATGGCGTTGCTTGTACTTGTCATTGGACTTCTGTAGGATATCCTGAACTTGTTCGTGGATGTGATATATCCGCTCAATGAACCAGGTGGCTTTGTCAACTTCATTTGGAGCAGGAGATGAGTCGGCCTAGGTGACTGCAAGGGGAAGTGTTATCGGGCTAATTGTTAAGTGTGGACACAAATCAATCCCCCTAGATTTACTATGAAACTAGAACAAAACAAGATAGTACACTACTCTTTCCTTGGATTCAAGTATCAAATGAGAAATGAATCCAGGACATACCTTTTAAATATTGAATATCTGACTTCGCTAATGCAATCCAAGCTCCATCACGAGGCTTATGGAGAAATATCTACAAATAAGCATAAGCCAACGAAGACAAGAATAACATAGTCTATTTGATATGAAACTATGTACATCATAAAGGAATCCTACAATATGGAAAAATAACATTCATATAGGAAAGAAAAGTATATCCGTATTAAAGAATGTGGAAGAAAGATACAACCATATGCCTTGATGTTGTCAGGTTCCACCCAAGGTAAGGGAATCCTAAACTAGGCTGAGGTTACAGGGAAACTGCACAAAATAACCAGAAGGATTCTTCCCAGGATGCCTTCTTACGCCCACTACTCATGGACTCTCATTCCCCACATGTCTGTTTTTCCTAAGAGTATACACCTTCACAAGCACAGTCCATCAGTTCTTTACCTCCCTCTTTGGGCCTCAATAATAGGCTAGATCAGGAAGTCTCAGAGCTCTGTAGCTGGTGCTAGACTCTCTCTGGGAGAAAACCTCTTTCCAACAGACCGTTCACCTGGAAAGAGCTGCTCATAGGCCTGATAGCCTACCTCTTCAACCAAGAGCCTAACCACCCGAATATTCAACCAGCTTCCACTTCAATTCCCACAAGGTGAGGATAACAACAACAACAATAGAAACTCAGTTAACTCACAGGTGACAGCAGGAACATGAATTTGGGTATGGACATCTAAAAATGGCAACAGACCACACTAAGACACAACATGGTTCAGGCCATATCCAGGATGTTTCATATTCACATCCTTTATGAGGAAGGATTATCTCCCAGGAGCCACTTATGCCCACTGCTCACAGACTCTCTTTCCTAACATGCCTGTCCCACCCCAGGACTATACACCTTCATTGTCACCAAGACATTCCTTCGGCTGTTAAACCTCCCTTGTGTTGGTTGTGGAGCCTGATTATCTTCCTGATTTATAGGTCTTTTACTTTCAATCGTGTTTATACCCTAGAAGTATGTACACTCTTCCATGCGGGGGAGTGCAGAGGGGGGGTGCCCCCTTTACGGGGTTCAGGGGGCCTATCCCCCCGGCTGGGGGGTCTAGGGGCAAGCGGGCCCCCAACGGGGGTTCGGGGGCAAAGCCCCCGAAGAAAAAATTTCCTTGTAAAAGTATATTGTAATTTCATTGTAAATCTAGACCGTTCATTATAAGGTTGCATATCTAATGGTAGAGATTATGTTAGGGTTTTTTTCCCTAGAAGGCAACCCTCTTTTATGAGGGAAATGTATCGCGGCTATGGATGATGGTGAATATTGTATTCTGAGAGAGGAGACTGTGAGAGAATGAAGAGGAAGTTACATCGGGTTTTGTTGTAGGTTGTATCCCTTCATTTTGCTGGACAATAATAAAGGAAGGACCTGGCAATTTCTTTGGTGGATGTATCCCACAATGGGTGAACCACATAAATCAGTGTCTCTCTTGTATTGTGTGTCTTCTGTGTTTTGTTTCTGCATTTGTTTTATTTTATTGCTCCGCGGTCCTGTTTTTCTAACACCTTGCCTTGGGCTTCAGCAATAGACCGAACCAGAATTCTCTGATCTCTTTGGCACCTACAAGACTCCTTCCAGGATTTCTCACTTCCTCTGCACACTCTCTCACCTGGAGAAAGTCACTCAGATGCCTGACAACCTACTTGTTCGACCACAACCACCTCTCTCGTCTAGAGAGAGTGTTGCACACATGCTTGACAACCTACTTCTTCAGCTTCATTCCAGCGGAAGGAGGACAACAAGGCTCAACAAGGAACAAATGATAGCAGCCAATCACACTTAGCCAAGGGACTCTGTGGCCATAAAAACCCACATTTATAACACCCATGACATAAACAATTGCTTAGGTTTCATAGAAGACATGGGTCGACTTCATAGGTGCGTGGCTATGCAGAGGTTCAGTGTAGAGACAAAACAGTTCTCGGGAAGGATTCCAGTGAACTCAGGCGGAGTATGGAAGGTTCAAAAAATGAATCAGATGACAGATTTTGGGTCTTAGGTGTGTGTGTGAACATTGCAAAGGATGAATATAGAGGCCACATGATTCACATGAATACACCAATCAACATTCGGTTCTATTTTTCAGGATTGTGTGACATGAAAATTAAGCAGAGGTCATTCATGAACTCCAACAGTTTAGATAACTGACAACAGAATGGAGGACGAACCCCCATCCTGGATCAATTCTTTGGTTAAATTTCATGTTCCTGGGATGACACATGTCGCCCATGAAGCTGCATGCACTCCATCAATTATGTGTTCCCTTTTGCACATGTTGGGGCTGCATGAGTTGCCTCTCTTATGACTTAGGATAAAAACATACCTTTCACACCACTTTGGAATAATAATAAATTATTATTCCTAAGGAATTAAGCCTCCTCTCCCTTACCCATACTGTGTAAGATTAGTCCCCCATCACTCTTTCTTCATCGTTGGTTTTCACACATCGATGTTTATATATTATATTAATGATTTGCATGATTACATATACAAAATCAGGCTCCTGGACTTAACACTTAGGCTCTCTAGCCTAATAAACACATAATCCCACCAACTTATCAATACTCGGCTCACCAGCCTAGAAAAAATGATTAAAATTCATAAACATGTTTACAATTCATAATATAACTGGGGCACTACCAAGGGATATTACATGGAAGGCCGTGGATTTGGTGAGCTTGGTGTCCAGTAGTGACCAGAGGCTCAACCAGAATGTGCTGAGAAATCGATTGTCTAGATCTGAGACAATCGTTTGTGGGATTCCAAAATGTACCCAGACTCGTTCAAAGAAGAGCTTGGCAGTGGCTTCTACTGTGATGCTCTTCTTGCAGGCAAACAAAATCTCCATCTTAGAAAAGCAATAAAAAACCACAAAGACACAGTCATTTCCCCACTTGGTGGATGGGAGGCCCGACATGTAGTCCATTGTTATGGATTCCCATGGCCTGTCAAGAGTAGGAAGAGGGGTTTACAGGACCTGTTTCTTAGTGGTCAGTTTGGAAATAACAGAGGCAGTGGAGGACCTGATATACTTGTTGACCTACTATTGAAGTTTGGGCCACTGTCTTTTCGACGCCGAAGTGTCCTGCCACCTAACTGTAGTGGGCTTCCCAGACTAGCTTCACTCGCTCACTTTATGGAACACATATATGTCCCAAATGAAAAAACAACCCATGCTAAAGATGGAAATTATTGACAAGTGCATTTTCACCCAACATTTTTTAGGTGGTGGTGAAGTCCGGGTCTATCTCATAGAGTTGGGGCCATCCAAAGGTCTCATGGCCGTAAGAGTCCAACACCGTGGTGATTGTCGCGACTAGAGGTCTACTGAGGAAATTGGTGATGCAGGTGTTGCTTCATGTTTTATACCTGATGTTGAGGTGGAATTGTTGTAATTATGTGGATCTCTTTTGATGGTGGTCAATCTATAATTTACCTTGTGTCTGCATGAACTACAGTGGCTTATGATCAGTGTGGATGTCTGTCTCCTTCCCAAGAATGTAGTGTCTCCACTGGCGGCATGCTTGCACAATGGATTACATTTATTTTTCATAAGTAGGGTACTTATGAAAAAAATCTGATAGTGTCTCACTATGATAGGCCACGGGGTGGCCGTGCTGAGTGAGAACGATGCCCACAACATAGTCTAAAGCATATGGTTCGATCTCAAAGGGTTTTTGCAGGTATTGTAGTGAAATTACTAGGGCTGAGCACAAGAGATGCTTCAATTAAACCACTTTTATACACCATTTGTGTCTATCTATCCTTCAAATACAATAATATCAAAGTTTATTTGTACCTTGAAGAGGGCGGTGCCTCCTGTCAAAGAAAATGCATCGCTTGTTGGTAGTCGCCAAAGGATTTGCGTGAAAATATCCATCATCTCGTTCCTCTATTGTGTGAGGGATTCCTCAAGAATTTTTTTTAAATGATATCCTATCCCGTCATCTTTATTTTCTCCTTCCATGAGAGGTCACTTCAGCGTGCGAGAGTTTTGGTCCTCAAGAGAAACAAGCTCGAGACTCAATTCTTTATACTCTGAACTCATTGGGAACATGCATTAAGATGAAAAGGAGAAGACCTATTTGATACCACTGATCCATATTTTATGAGCAGAATGAAATGACTACATATTATTAGCAGATGCTTAACAAAAAATAACAGAGATACAATAAAACTGGTTTTCTATTCAATAAGGAAATAGGCTGAAACTGTAAAATGCAAAGGAAAACAAGCTTGTCAGAATGGTGGTGGCTTATCTCTGAGAAGATATGTGAAGAATTTGTTCATTTGAAAGAATATGATTACAATGATGCTCTGAAGGCCTTTTTACAATAAACAGGAGTCTCAAAAACCTTAGACATCCAAAAACCTAACCCTAGGAGATGAAGCGCCAAAAGTCATGTGGGCCCCTTTTGAGTAAGTCAATACATCAACTTCCCGGGGTCGTAACTTTTTCATACGATCTATGTTTTAGGCATACGATAGCCCATTTTAAAGATCTGTCAGAGGAATACAATTTCTAACAATTTTTTTTATAAAATAGTGTTTGATCGGTAGATACCCAAAAAAACATCGTTTAAGGCCTCAAAACGACTCTGGAAGTTCAGGACCCAAAAAACTGCTAAAAATAGTAAATTACCAAAATTTCCAGAAAGTTACTTTAAGCCACATGGAAAAGGTAGGTGGCCACAAATATCCACCTAGATCAATCCTCCCTCCTTAGTAATCAATGTTCTCCATTGCATTGAGTTCCCCCATCAGATGAGGAAATTTTTGTTGAATTTGTCCCTGGGTGAGCCACTTGCCTTGGTGTAGGAGCTACCCTGCTTTGACAACTCGATAAAGATGGATCCTTTGTTGTCGAATTCCCTTGATCTATGTGTCCACAATCCGATCATTGGATTCCTGTTGTATGCAGTGGGGGTTAAGCTCTATTTGTGTTAGGTGTTCTTCTACGTTTGAGGTGTCCAATAATGGCGGGAAATAAGGCCGAAGGAGGTCCACGTTGAACACTACGTGTAGGCCAAGGAAAGGAGGAATGTTGAACTCAAAATAATTATCCCCCATAGCTTTGGTGATGGTTTACGACCCATAACAGAGTGGGTGAAGCTTCTGATGGGGTCCTGTAAGGCGTTCCTTCTGCAAGTGCAACCAAACTTTGTCACTTGCCTGAAACTTATGTGGCATCTGATGTTGATTATGGCGTTCCTTGTACTTGCCATTGGATTTTTGTAGGATATCCTGAACCTGTTTGGCTATGCTGGATCCTCTCAATGAACCCAGTGGCTTTGTCATCTTCAGTTGGAGAAGGATATGAGTCGGTCGAGGTGACCACAAGGGGAAGTGCAACATCTATGGGACCCAATGGTTCGAATCCCAACCCCACCTAAAAGGGGTTGTGGCCGATTGAGCTATGCACTACTTGGTTGTAGCTATGCTAGACATAGGAAAGGCTATCATCTCATGTACGAGGGTTCTTGGAATTGTACATGCGTATGATATGCACGATCATTCGATTTATGACCTTGGTTTGGCCATCTATCTGGGGTGGAAGGCTATGGATTTGTTGATCTTGGTGTGTAGTAGTGACCAGAGGTTTGATGAGAATGTGCTGAGAAATCAACTTTCCCGATTCAAGACAATGGTTTGTGGGATTCCAAAATGTATCTAGACTCGTTCAAAGAAGAGCTTGGCAGTGGATTTTGTTGTGATGCTCTTCTTTCATGCAACCATAATCACCATCTTAGAAAAGCGATCAACAACCACAAAAACACAGTCATTTATCCGCTTGGTGGATGAGAGGCCCAACATGTAGTACATTGAGATGGATTCCCATGGTCTGGAAGGAGTAGGAAGAGGGGTTTACAGGCCCTTTTTCTTAGTGTTCGATTTGGAAATAACACATGCAGTGTAGGACCTCATATACTTTTTTACCTCTTGTCGAAGTTTCATCCAGTAGAAATGTTTCTATAGCATCACCAATGTCTTTTCGACGCCGAAGTGTACTTCCAACTGACTGTAGTGGGCTTCCCAGATCAACTTCTCTCACTCACTTTATGGAACACGGATATGGCCCAAACGACACAACAAACCATCTTGAAGATGGAAATTATCGACAACTGCGTTTGCACCCAACATTTGGTAGGTGGTGGCGAAGTCCGGGTCTGTCTCATAGAGTTTGGACCATCCATAGGTCTCATGGCCACAAGAGTCTAGAACCATGGTGAGTGCCACTACTGGCAGTCTATTGAGACAATTGGCAACACGGTTGGTGCTTCCTGTTTTATACTTAATGTTGAGGTGGAATTGTTGTAAGTATGTGGACCACTTTTGATGGTGGTCATTCTGTAATTTACCTTGTGTCTGCATGAACTGCAGTGGATTATGATCAGTGTGGATGACTATCTCCTTCCCAATAATGTAATGTCTCCATTGGTGGAAGTCTTGCACAATGGAGTACATTTCTTTCTCATAAGTAGGTTACTTGCAGAAAACATCTGATAGTGTCTCACTATGATAGGCCACGAGGTGGCCGTGCTGAGTGAGAACGATGCCCACAACATAGTCTGAAGCATCTATCTCGATCTCAAAGGGCTGCTACAGGTCTGGTAGTGAAAGTACTAGGGATTAGCACAAGCGTTTCTTCAAATCATCAAACAATTGTTGTTGGGACTAGCCCCACGCAAATATTTCCTTACCACCACCCTTTTTTATTTAGATGAGGGCCAATGCCATATGGGAGAATCCCAACACGAACCCGTGGTAGAAATTGGCAAGGACCAAGTAGCTCCGAAGCTCAGTGAGTGTGGTTTGGGCTGGCCAGTCACGGATGACTTAGATCTTGGCTGGATTCACATGTATGCCATGTTTATCAACGATGTAGCCCAGGTGATGGACCCTATCCATGCCGAAGGATCATTTTTCCAAGTTGGCATATATCTTGTGCTGCAACAGGGTGTGTAAAACCTGTTGAATATGGTGCAAGTGTTCTGCCCAAGACATGTTGTAAATGAGAATTTCATCCAGATACATTACTACAAAATTATTGGTGAATGGTCACAGGATATTATCCATCATCCTCATGAAAGTGGTTGGAGCATTTGTCAAACCAAAGGGCATGACCAACCATTCAAAAAGGCCTTCCTTTGACATGAAGGCAGTCTTCCATATATCTGTCTATTTTATCGGGACCTGGTGGTAGCCAGACTTCAGATCAATCTTATTGAAGTATTTGGCCCCCATGGGTTGATCAAGGAGGTTGTCGATTCGGGGAATTGGGTATTGGTTTTTGGATGTTATTTTATTCAGAGCTTGATAATCAATGTAGAGTCACCATGCTCCATATTTCTTCTGTACCAACACTATTGGGCTCCCGCAAGGTGATGAGATGGGAGAGATGTGCCCCTTGTTGAGTAGTTCTTGTATTTGTCTCTTGATCTCCTCATTCTCTAACATGGAGCAGCTTTAGACTGGCCCATTGGGTAGCGGTGCATGGGGGGTCAGACCTGATAGTGCATAGGTACCCCAGTAGGTGAGGAGAAGATATATGAGTATTCTTTGATGACCTTATCTACTTGCTTATGTTGTGTAGAGAGGTCGTATGTAGAGACCCTAAATATGGCTGTGACCTTTCTGTCATTCCGAGAGCGAAGCATGAAGAAGACAAACTTCCCCATATGAGAGATGACCTTCCTGCATTGTTTGGCAGAGATCAGGGAAATAACACTAGGTGGGACTGCCTTAGGCATCCTGTACAATTTCCCGTTCAAAGTAATAATAACACTATGAGGCCTAGACTCATATACAAAATGGAATTTCCATAAATAAGGTTGGCCCAAAAGAACATCACAAAATTCGAGAGGAGAAACATCACACAATACATCATTTTTGAAGGGCTTGATGTCATATGACAATCGACACTGTTGGATGACGTAGAGATCTCTTCCTTGGCATAGCCATCATATGGTGTAGGGTTGTGGGTGTGACTTTGTGGGCAGGGCCAACCACTTGGAAAACGTTGTTGAGATGAGGTTCTTGTGGCTACCACTATCAATGATGAAGTGAAACGGGGTGCCTTTCAACCACATCTATGAATGAAAGAGGCACTCTCCTTCTTCTGCATGTCTGGTTCATCAGGATGGAGCTTGGTGGTAGCAACGGTGGCACTGGGTTTTGCGTCAATGATTCGTCTTCCCCTTTTTGGTTCTGAATCAAAGTCAGAACTTGCATCTTATTTAGAGGCTTTCACTTCGGCCACCAGTGTCTTCTTTGAGCGGGAGTCAAAAATGTTATGCCAAGGGATCTTATGGAAGTTGCACCACTTCCCGATATCTTTATTTGTCTTCGGGTGTCCTTCTTTGTTTGCAGATTGGATTGGTTTTCCTAATACTACCCATATTTTCTTTTTCCTTTGCTATGTGGGTTGGGGCTGCCCTTTCCTCACTTTTTCTATGAGGGGTTGGGGCTGCCTTTTGTTAAAGACCCAATTCTTTGTACTCTAACCTCGATGGGGACATGCATTAATTCGACAAGGAGCAGACCGCTCTGATACCACTGATCCATATTTTATGAGAAGAATGAAATGACTATAGATTATTAACAGATGCTTAACACATAATAACAGAGATACAATAAAAATGATTTTCTATTCAACAAGGAAATAAGCTGAAACTGTAAAATGCAAAGAAAAACAAGCTTGCTAGAATGGTGGCAGCTTATCTCTGAGAATAGTTTTGACGACTACGTTCATTTGCAAGAAGATGATTACAATGAGGCTCTGAAGGCCTTTTTACAATAAACAGGATGTCAAAAACCCTAGACATCCAAAAACCTAACCCTAGGAGGTGAAGGGCCAAAAGTCATGTGGGCCCCATTTGGGTAAGTTGGTACATCAACTTCTCGAGGTCATAACTTTTGCACACGATATTTGTTTTAGGCATACGATAGCCCATTGGAAAGACATATCCGAGGACTACAACATTTGAAAAATCTAGTAAGAAGATATTTTTCGATCGGAATATACCCAAAAAAATGTCGTTTAAGGTCTCAAAATGGCTCCGAAAGTTCAGGACTCGAAAAACTACTAAAAATAGTAAATTATCAAAATTGCCATAAAGCTATTTTGAGCCAGCTGGAAAAGGTGGGTGGCCACTGATATCCACCTGGATCAATCCTCCCTCCTTAGGAATAAATGGTCTCCATTGCGTTGAGTTCCCCCAACAGATGAGGAAATTTCTGCTGAATTTGGCCCTAGGTGAGCCACTTGCCTTGGCACAGGAGCTACCTTGATTTGACAACTCGATAAAGTTGGATGCTTCACTATCAAGTTCCCTTGATCTGTTTGTCCACAATCTGATCATTGGACACTTTTTGTATGCAGTTGGGTTTGATATTTTTTGGTGTCAGTTGTTCTGCTACGTGTGATGTGTCCAATAATGGTGGGAAATAAGGTCAAAGGACGTCCAAGTTGAACATTGGGTGCAGGCGAAGGAAAGGAGGAATTTTGAGCTCAAAAGCATGATCCCACATAGCCTTGGTGATGGTGTATAACCCATAACGGAGTGGGAAAAGGTTCTGATGGGGTCATGTAAGGTGTTCTTTCTGCAAGTGCAACCAAAATGTGTCACCCACCTGTAACTTATGTGGCACCTGATGTTGATCATGGCGCTGCTTGTACTTGTCATTGGAATTTTGTAGGATATCCTGAACCTGTTTGTGGATGTAATATATCCACTCAATGAACCAGGTGGTTTTGTTAGCTTCAGTTGGAGCAAGAGATGAGTGAGCCTAGGTGACCGCAAGGGGAAGTGTTATTGCGCTAATTGTTAAGTGTGGACACAAATCAATCCCCCTAGCTTCACTATGAAACTAGAACAAAACAAGACAGTACACTACTCTTTCCTTGGATTCAAGTATCAAATGAGAAATGAATCTAGGACATACCTTTTAAATATTGAATATCTAACTTCGCTAATGCAATCCAAGCTCCGTCACGAGGCTTATGGAGAAATATCTACAAATAAGCATAAGCCAACGAAGACAAGAATAACATAGTTTATTTGATATGAAACTATGTACATCATCAAGGAATCATACAATATGGACAAATAACATTCATATAGGAAAGAAAAGTATATATGTATTAAAGAATGTGGAAGAAAGATACAACCAGATGCCTTGATGTTGTCAGGTTCCTTCCAATAGTTCCTTGCTTTCCCACACACTTCCTAATCCAAGGATTCTGAGACCACGGATCTGATAGCTACTCACAATCTATCTTGACAAATCAAAGTCCAAAGCCACTCTAATCATGCCAAATTCCCAATCTACAAAACTCAAGCTTAAGCCAATCTAACTTTCTCCATGAGATCTCCTCTCCTTTTATAAGATAAAGAGGATAAGGTGAGGAGGTTAGAATGATCCCACTAAATCATCAAAGTAAGTGAGATCCAAACCATTTGGAGGCCACCTCACCATAGAAGCTTATCCTTCTAGAAGCATCGAGAAGATGCTCGTTTTTCCCACGCACAGGAATTTCCACACCCTAGCTATAGAGTAACCTGCAAAAACTTCACAACCTAGCTATAGAGCAAGGTGCAAAAATCAGTAATTTTCGCACCTATGTATAGTGCAACCTTCGAAAATCCTCCTTAATAGGGTTTTTTACAAAGGAAAATACAACCTTTTCTCTCAGAAAAAGTCCTTCTCCCTTCTTTCTTCAGGAATTCAAGCCACTAACTCCTCTGAAGGAAACATATAGGTTTATATCATTAATGATCATAAGGATGATGAAAATAATTTGTAACAAAGAGCACCCCAAAGTATGAAGTTAGAATAGAGTGATAGCTGAAATACTTTGTCGAGTGTGTGTAGGGAACAAGGAACACATCAGTCGAAAACCTGCCAACAAATAAGGAAATACAATACAATAATATATCATCACTGAGGTAGGCATTCCCATACTCATACTACAAATGACTCAAATCATAAGTGAAGACATGAAAAGATCCATGTCAAGTAAGATAGGTCATGGCCACCAAACATACACTGTGGATCCATGCCAATATGACTCAAATTTGAACATAGACACCAAAAATACACTGTGGATCTATGTGTTAAAAGACTCAAATTTGAACACAGCCATGAGACATACATTGTGGATCTATGCAACAGTACAATATGAATATACTCCAATGCAACCTGAATCTGTCAAAAAAAATCCAAGGTCTTCATCTCCACCACTCTATAGTAGGAATATAACCATGTGAATACATGTGCTAAAGTCGAACATGGTAGAAACCACTTGATTATAGGTCATTAGTCTATACTATTAACAAGTGCGAGGGAAATCACCATTAATGTCAATGACTCCCAAGGTACACTAGTACAATCCAACGGGTGTGAATTAATGAGATGAAGTCGAACACTCGAAAAAATCTCCTGATCAGGGGTCAGTAAAGAAAACCTATTGTTGAAAGTGAGGAAACCTGCCATTGAGGCATGCAAGTTGCAAGGTACCAATTAGTTTCTAAGTCTAATTCCTGGATAATGAGTTGAAGTCGATAGGAAAAGACTCATCACAAGAGGGCCTTAGCGTATCCCCCATCAATGACATGAAACAAGTAACAAGATTTGAAGTAGATCAGAGTAACCAGTGACTCAGGACTGACTCAAGGATGGTCGATGCAATAGAAGGCTTAAGGACTGCAGAAATGGTCGATGCAATAGAAGGCTTTCCAGGTTGAACTTCTCTTTGAACATATTGACAATACGACAATTGTCTTGGAAAAACAGACCAATTTGTATTCTTATAAAGGAGTATGATCAAGAGACAAGTGGATTTTCCAACCTAGACACAAAGCGAGTGAAAGGGTTTGATGTTCAAAGATGACTCTTCCATAGAATACAGGTTTAGATACATTTCTTTCCCAATTTTTTCCCCACCATTTCTGGTGAGTACCTCTTTATTTTTATGTAAGCTTGAGGAGGATAACATATGATTGTAATGTAATCTCATCCTTTGGATGAGTCCTTAGGAGTATATTTAACGAACCCTAGGAAGGAGTGGGTCGGTCCCATATGGGTCTTTCGATGCTTTTTTAACGAGTCCAAGGAAAGAAAACTCAGGGGTTTTTCATTTTTAGAGAGTTTGAAAAACACTTAAAAAAAACTCTAAAATGTCCTTTTTTGTAAAGTAGTCTGATGACACTGAAAAAGAAATAAACTATCACTCAACAGACGCACTTTCTAATACTTTAATGAACATGAAAATAACAAGATCGCTCGACAATCTTTTCATGTTTAGAGAGTCTGAAAAGTGCTTAAAGGGAACTCTAGGGGGTTCCTTTTTCGTATAACCTATATGAGTCCGTAAAAGTGATAAAAGTATACTCGGTTACATTCTCAAGTATTTACGAGCATGAGAAATAACAAATACTAAGCTCAATAACTTATTCTCATGTATTTACGAGCATGAGAAAGAACACAGACTAAGCTCAGGATTGTTTTCATTTTTACGCAAGCTTTAAAACAAAACAAAACTATGCTTGGGATAGATTTTATTTTTACACAAGCTTAAAACTAAACAAAATTATGCTTGGACCTAGTTTAATTTTTACACAAGCGTGAACTAGAGGAAACTATGCTTGGGGTAGGTGGTTTCATTTTTATACAAGCTTGAACCATATAAAACTATGCTTGTGACTTCCCAACACATAACACAAGGATGGTTGGTACTTAGCCCCCAGCTTAAGAAACTAGCATCTCAACTTCAGGATGAAGTCTGGAGGCTGGAAGAAAATGCCCCCCAAGCTTTGTTTCATCCAACTGCAAAGGAGAATGAAATGAAGCTTCAAATACTAGACGAAGGACTTGACTCAAAAAGAGAGGGGGAACAATCTGTTTCATTTTTTAACGAGCTTGACACAGAAAAAAGAACCACGCTTGTAACCTTTGTTTCATTTTTTAACAAGGTTTCCACAGAGACAAAAAAACTATCCTCATAACTAGTTTCATTTTTTAACGAGATTGAAATCAGAAAACCATGCTCAAGGATGGTTTCATTTTTTAATGAGGTTGAAATCAGAAAACCATGCTCAAGGATGGTTTCATTTTTGAATGAGCTTGAAATCAGAAAACCATGCTCAACAGACTCTTCTTGATCATGGCTTCCAAGAGGACAATGCTCTGGGAGGACACCGAGTCAAGGGACAAAACTTGGTCATGGCTTCCAAGAGATCTTCATTGGATGAAAGAGACACACTCTGGAAGGACACAATTTGGAGGGTCATGACAGGGGTAAGGAGATCAAACTCTAAAAACCCGATCAAAGAGATCACCATTTCAACTACTGGATCTAAGTCATAAGAGACTGAGCTTATAGTGAGAGACTCATCTTCATCAGCAGCTGAAGGCATGTGAGACAATGCCACAAAATTAACCTATGGCGGGGGTAATATTGTCTGCATATAAGAACCATTTAGGGAGGTCATCCAGTGAGGACTGATGAATGAAAGTTGATCAATAGTCATAATTCTTCCATCGTGAGGGAAGGATATTCCAAAAAAAATAGTGGACACAATAGCTTTCATGGCATAGACATAATATCGCCCAAGGAGTACCAGTAGGACCATAAGCAGTCTGCAAATAATTAGATAGTCTTGACAGATTCAGTTATGGAGGATTTTAAGGCTGATAGCCCATAGGGTTGGGTTGATTAGGTATGTTCCCTTGGAAACGAACATTATATTTAAATTTTTGACCCCAAGTGGGATTCAAAGAACCTGCATATGGTTGACCGAAGTTAGGGGGTACAAACGAATTAACTTGAGGATTTTTTCCCCCATACCATTGCATATTTCCTTGGAAAGGAAGATTCCAAGGTTGATATTGTAACACATCTACATGTTGTTCATAAATTGGGTTATGGACTCTGACTTGAGGTTGCCCCCCAAGTTGAGGTTTTCCCCCAATATGAGGTTGTCCCCCAAATTAAGGTTTACCCCCATCTTGAGGTTGACCTCCAACATGAATCTGGAAACCGGAAGTGAATCGTCCAACTTTTCTTCTTCCCAACAGTATCTTGACTAGTTGACGGGAGGTCATCAACATGTTGTTCAGAGGTTGACGACATGGGTTTGTGAGGTTGTGTAGACCATGCTTCTATAACCTTGGACAGACCAGGGTAGTCCTTAAGAAGATGGATACCCTTACAAAGCCTGTAAGGGTACTTGGGCTTACGGGTTGTTTGGGTGATCTTGGTATCATCAACACTCCTAGCATGATTATCAGTAATTGGTTGTTTTCCAACATGTCTGGCAGTGGTTGGAAGTTTGGATCCTTGCTTATTTTTCTTCTTCTTATTCTTATCCACCGATTTATTAGCTTTATATTTTTCACTCGGCAAAGAATATGAAATGGAAGAAGACCTTGCAAGTGAGGAAAGTGAAGAAGATATTACTGGTGAATAAGGTGAAGGATCAACATGAGGTTGATGTTCTTGGGAGGAAGTTATTACAAATGAACCACTAACTGCATTCAGGACTACCTGAGTGGAAAACAACCATACCAGTAATCCAATTGTGAGATCCAGAAGGCTCAAAGTAGCGATGTGAGGAGGACCAATGTTTTCGTAAGAAGGAAAAACAAAAGGCTCCCCTAGATAAGAGGTTCCTTCATTGGTCATTCTGGGAACTTATGCCATTAAAAACAAAAATCCAACCTAGAGTCCACTAGGGAAAACAAACAAAACACGCTAAAAATCCAATGTCATGAGGATAAAGTGAGAAAGGGATGAGATAGAGCGGGTGGAAAAGTTACGTTGACGACCTTCTTAACGGACTTACACCTTGGTGCAAGCTCCCACACATAATCGTGGGTATACCCTCCAAGGAGCCTGAGTGAGTTTGGTCAACGTCAATTCTAGGTACCGTGAAGACTTTCCCCTCCACAATCACCTCGTGTAAAGACCCTAAAGAGATAGGCCACTAAGGTTACCAATTACTACAGTGATGCATGGGGAAACGATCGACAGTTTGATCCACACACAAAGGCAGGGTATCTAGCCTGAAATAATCTTGAAAGGCTTCCACTCATCATTGTGGTTATACCTTCAAGCGACCCCCATAATACGTGCAATCTCTACACCAATACCAACAAATCAAGGTGAGTAACTATGCCAGTCTCAATGCGACTTGGTGATTGACCCTTGTCTTAGAAGGGCTTCCGAGGACAAAAAGTAGCAATTGGATTTCACCACTCCCTAGTGCAAGATTCTATGTTTGTTTGCAACTTTGTAAAATTATCTTTCACACCTATTCCAAAGCCCTACAACTAATCTAATGTAGGTTTTCTACCAGAAAATATAAAAATGTCTAATCAATTTTTATAAGCGTTTTATTTTTAAGGTTGTTGTTACTCAAGAGGAAAATGGCATGGACTAAATGATGTTTTGACCGACTCTAAACAATGAAAAGAAATGAGAATGCAAACATTTCACTTCGATGAAAACTATATTACGAGAAGGAGAAAACGTTTATCATTCCCATATGCACAATGTCCCAAACTTTTATTAAACTCATCAACATCAAGATCTTCAAGAATTGAGAAAAAGAGATAATTCAAGACCAAAACTGCCAAAAATCATTCAATTTCTCTACTTCAAATGCAAGGACACCCACAATCTAATATAAAGCAAGAAATCATTTTTTTTGTTTGTTTAAAAAATAACTAAAAGAAATAGAAAATCTCTATAAAACAAAGCAACCCAAACAAATTTTCTCTTTTAACACAAACTGTTATGCAGATTATAAACAGATCATAATCAAACCCAACAATTCACCCCAAAACCAAATCCAAGATCCAGGTAAGGAAAAACCATAAAAAATACAATATTTCACAATCGTCGCAGGCTATCAAACTAACACAGTGCGGAAATCCCTAATTTCCGTAGGAGAAAGAACCAATACAGTGCAAAAATTCTAAGTTTCCATAGGATATATATGGGTAGGATGTGGAAATTCCTCACTGTTCTAAACAGGCAGGCTACGACGATCCTATATCGTCGCAATGTCCCTCAAAGCAGGGTGTGGAAATCAAATAAAAAAAATGGAAAAAATAAAAAGCATGAAGGTTTTCCAATGAGTTTAAACAGTCAAAGAGTCAAGCTGGATATCCCAGTGACTCAGAAAACAGAACCCAAGCAGTAAAAGCAAGAAAGAAAGACAAACTAGGAAAATAATTCGTTCCCCAATGGAGTCGCCAATTTCGTTATCGAGCTAATTGTTAAGTGCAAACAAAAATAAATTCCTCCTAGCTTCACTACGAAACTAGAACAAAACAAGATAGTCCACTACTCTTTCCTTAGATTCGATTATCAAATGAGAAATGGATCCAAGACATACCTTTTAGATATCGAAGATCTGACTTCTCCAATGCAATCCAAGCTCCGTCACGAGGCTTATGGAGAAATATCTGCAAATAAGCACAAGCCAATGAAGACAAGAATAAATAGTCTATTTGATATGAAACTATGTACATGATCAAGGAATCATACAATATGGACAAATAACATTCATATATGAAAGAAAAATATATATTTATTAAATAATGTGGAAGAAAGATACAACCAGATGCCTTGATGTTGTCAGGTTCCTTCCAATAATTCCTTGCTTCCCACACACTTCCTACTCCAAGGATTCTAAGACCATGGATATGATATCTACTCACAATCTATATTGAAAAGGAAAAGTCCAAAGCCACACTAATCAAGCCAAATTTCCAACCTACAAAACTCAAGCTTAAGCCAATCTAACTTTCTCCATGAGAACTCCTCTCCTTTTATAAGCTGAAGAGGATAAGATGAGGAGGATAAGATGATCCCACTAAATCATGAAAGCGAGTAAGATCCAAACCATTTGGAGGCCACCTCACCATATAAGCTTCTCCTTCCAGAAGCATCAAGAAAACGCTCATTTTTCCCACGCACAGGTATTTCCGCACCCTAGATATATAGCAACCTGCCAAAACTCCACAACCTAGCTATAGAGCAACGTGCGTAAATCAGGCATTTTTGCAACCTGTGTATAGTGTAGCCTATGGAAATCCTCCTTAATAGGAGTTTTTACAAAGGAAAATACAAATTCTTCTCTCAAGAAGAGTCCTTCTCCCTTCTTTCTTCAGGAATTCAGGACACTGACCCCTCTGAAGGAAACATATAGGTTTACATGATCATAAGGATGACGAAAATAATGTGTAACAGAAAGTGAAACATTTATGGGACCCAATGGCTGGAATCCCAACCCCACTTGAAAGGGGCTATGGTTGGTTGAGCTATGCAGGGCTTGGTTGTAGCTATGCTGGACATAGAGAAGACTCTCATCCCATGTGTGAGGGTTCTTGCAATTATACATGTGCAAGATATGCAGGATCATTCAATTTACAACCTCGGTTTGTCCATTTGTCTGGGGGTGGAAGGCCATGGATTTGGTGAGGTTGGTGTCCAGCAATGACTAGAGGCTTGACCAAAATGTGATGAGAAATTGACTGTCCTGATCTGAGACAATGGTTTGTGGTATTCCAAAATGTACCCAGATTCATTCAGAGAAGAGCTTGGCAGTGGCTTCTATTGTGATGCTCTTCTTGTAGGCAACTAGAATCGCCATCTTAGAAAAATGATCAATAACCACAAAACACAGTCATTTCCCCTCTTTGTGGACAGGAGGCCCAAATTGTAGTCCATTGAGATGGATTCCCATGGTCTGTCATGAGTAGGAAGAGGGGTGTACATAATCTGTTTCTTAGTGGTCGGTTTGGAAATAGCGCAGATAGTGCAGGATCTGATATACTTGTTTACCTCTCATTGAAGTTTTGGCCAGTAGAAATGTTTTTGTAGCATCGCCTATGTCTTTTCGATGTTGAATTGTCCTTCCACCCGACTGTAGTGGGCTTCCCAGATCATCTTCGCTCGCTCACTTGATGGAACACAGATATGGCTCAGAAAACACAACAACCCATCATGAAGATGGAAATTATTGACAACTGCATTTTCACCCATCATTTGGTAGGTGGTAGCGAAGTCTGAGTCTGTCTCATAGAGTTGGGGCCATCCATAGGTCTCATGGCCATAAGAGACTAACACCGTGGTGAGTGCCACAATTGGCGGTCTACTGAGGAAATCAGTGACGCGGTTGGTGCTTGATGTTTTATACTTGATGTTCAAGTGGAATTGTTGTGCGTATGTGGACCACTTTTGATGGTGTTCATTCTATAATTTTCCTTGTGTCTGTATGAACTACAGTGGCTTATGATCAGTGTGAATGACTGTCTCCTTCCCAAGAATGTAATGTCTCCACTGGCGGAAGGCTTGCACAATGGAGTACATTTCTTTGTCTTAAGTAGGGTACTTGCAGACAACATCTGATAGTGTCTCACTATGACAGGCCATGGGGTGGTCGTGCTAAGTGATAACGACGCCCACAACATATTCTGAAGCATCTGTCTTGATCTCAAAAGGGTTGTTGCAGGTCTCGTAGTGAAAGTATCAGGGATGAGCACAAGCGCTACTTCAAATCATTGAATTATTTTTTTTGGGACCAACCCCACACAAACTTTTCCTTACCACACTCTTGGAGAATCCCAATAGAAACCTGCGGTAGAAATTGGCAAGGCCCAAGAAGCTTCGAAGCTCAGTGAGTGTGGTTGGGGCTGGCCATTCACGGATGACTTGGATATTGGATAGATCCACATGTATGCCATGTTCATCAATGATGTATCCTCGATAATGGACCATGTCCATGCCAAAGGAACATTTTTCCAAGTTGGCGTATAGCTTGTGCTGCTGTAGGGTGTGTAGAACCTACTGAATATGCTACAAGTGTTCTACCCAAGACTTGTTGTAAATGAGAATTTCATCCAGATACACCACTACAAAAGTATTGGTGAATTGTATGAGGATATCATCCATCATCCTCATGAAAGTGGTTGGAGCATTTGTCAAACCAAAGGGCATGAATAACCATTCAAAAAGGCCTTCCTTTGACTTGAAGGCGGTTTTCCATACATCTGTCTATTTTATCAGGATCTGGTGGTAGCCAGAATTCATATCAATCTTACTGAAGTATTTGGCCCCCGTGATTTGAACATGGAGGTCATTGATTCAAGGAATTGGGTACTGATTCCTGACTGTGATTTTATTCAGGGCCCGATAATCAATGCAGATTCGTCAGGTTCCATCTTTCTTTTGTACCATCATGATTGGTCTCCCGCAAGGTGATGAGCTAGGAAAGATGTGCCCCTTGTGGAGCAGTTCTTGGACATGTCACTTGATTTCGTTATTCTCTGACATAGAGCGATGATAGACTGGACCATTAGGTAGTGGTGCGCTAGGGGTCCGAATGATGGGGTGCTTGATCTGATAGTGTTGAGGTACCTCGGTAGGTGAGGAGAAGATATCCACATATTCTTCGACTACCTTATCTAATTGCTTCTTCTATGTGGAGAGGTCATCCACAGAGACCCTGTATGTGGCTATGATATTTCGCTCATTCCCAGAGAGAATCATGAAGAAGACAAAATTCCCTGTAATAATAACACTACAAGGCCTAGACTCATATACAACATCACGGTTCCATTAATAAGGTTGGCCCAAAAGAACATCACAAACTTCGAGAGGAGAAACATAACAAAATACCTCATCTTTGAAGGGCTTGATGTCGTACGACAGTCGACACTGTTGGTTGACGCAGAGATAGCTTCCTTGGCGGAGCCATCCAATGGTGTAGGGTTGTGGGTGCAGCATTATCGACAGGGCCAACCACTTGACAACCTCTACTAAGATGAGGTTCTTCTTGCTACTACTATCAATGGTGAAGTGCAACGGGGTTCCCTTTACCCACATCTGTGAATGGAAGAGGCACTCTCCTTCTTCTGGCTTGCCTGGTTCGTCAGGATGGAGCTTGGTGGTAGAAATGGTGGCAATGGGTTCCGAATCAATGATCCTTCTTCCCCTTTCTAGTTCTGACTCAAATTTAGAACCCACATCTGATTTAGAGGCTTTCACTTTGGCCACCAATGACTTCTTTGAGCGATTTTCAGAAGTGTTATGCCAAGGGCTCTTATGGAAGTCGCACCACTTCCCAATATCTTTCTTTTTCTTTCCGGTGTCCTTCTTTGCTTGCAGCTTGGATTGGTTGTCCTTATACTGCTCATATTTTATCTATCCTTTTTTCTATGGGTTGGGGCTGCCCTTTCCTCCCTTTTGCTGTGAGGGGTTCCCGGGCCCAAATTGTTGTGTCTTTTGTTTAATCTTCTGCTCGATTTTGATGGCATATCAGTAGGCCGAGCCCAAGGATGAGATGTCAAAAAAATCCATTATGGTCTAGATGTATCTATGTAGAGCACCACGATACTTGAGAACTAGATGTTGCTCTGAATTTTTGATACCCATCTTGGTGCGCAAGGTATGGAAGATATTTTTGAACTTTGGCACTGCTTGGTCTCTTTGTTGCTGCAGTGTGGTCCATTTGGCATTCAAGTCATCATAACTTCCAACAAGTTAGTATTGTTCCTTAATAAAATCCCTGGAGGATTCCCAAGTGGTTGTGACTATAAATAATGAGGGTTCCTCTATTTCCTTTTGCTCATAGAAAGTTTCCCACCAATCTTTGACATGGGGAATGACTTTGAGGAGTGCAAAAGTAATGTTTTCTCTATTCGAAAAGTTATGGATAGAAAAATAACCTTATAGTATATTCAACCACTTTTATACACCATCTTCATCTATATGACCTTCAAATACAGGAATATCGATGTTTTGTTGTACCTTGAAGGGGGCGACGCCTCCTCTCAAAGAAGATGCGTCACCTGTTGGTAGCCACCGAAGGATTTGCACAAAACTATCCATCATCACGTTCCTCTATTGTGTGAGGGCTTCCTCAAGAAACATTTTTAAATGATCTCATGTCCCATGATATTTCTTTTCTCCTGCCATGAGAGGTTGCTTGGGCATGCAAGAGCTTTGGTCCTCAAGAGAAACAAGCTCGAGACCCAATTCTTTGTACTCTAACCTCGATGGGGACATGCATTAAGACGACAAGGAGAAGACCGCTCTAATACCATTGATCTAGATTTTATGGGCAGAAAGAAATGACTGTAGATTATTAACATATGCTTAACATAGGATAACAGAGATACAGTAAAATTGGTTTTGTATTCAACAAGGAAATAAGATGAAACTATAAAATGAAGCGAAAAAAAATCTTGTTGGAATGGTGGCATATTATCTCTGAGAAGAGATGTGACAGATGTGCTAATTCAAAAGAAGATGATTACATTGACTCTCTAAATTCCTTTTTACAATAAACAAGAGTGTCAAAAACCCTAGACATCCAAAAACCTAACCCCATGAGATAAAGCTCCAAAAGTCATGTGGGCCTCGTTTGGGTAAGTTAGTACATCAACTTCCTAGGGTCGTAACTTTTGCATACGATCTCCATTTTAGCTGTACGATAGCCCGCTGGAAATATCTATCCGAGGACTACAATTGTTGAAAAAAATTTCATGATGAAATATTTTTATCGGAAGATACCCAAAAAAGTGTCGTTTAGGGCCTCAAAATGGATCCAGAAGTTCAGGACCCGAAAAACTGCTAAAAATAGTAAATTACCAAAATTGCCAGAAAGTTGTTTTAATATAGCTAGAAAAGGTGGGTGGCCACCGATATACACATAGATCAGACTCCCCCAAATAATCATTCTCCTTTCGTGACACATAGTCGCTCAGACCCTAACGTTATACTTGAACCAACTACTATGTCAGAAACTACACATGACATTCCCTCTGAGCTAGTGACACCGGTTCCTTCTGAAGCACTGATCCTAGGTGCCGGGGGATCTGGTCTCCCACCATCACCACCTGATTCTTCTCCACCCTCTTCAAGAGAGGAATCCTTAGATGAAGGAACTTCTTCGTCTAAACAATATCAACCTTCATCTCCACCAACTCCCATGGCTAACCAAAATAATCCCGCCAGACCTTGGCTCGATCAAGATGTCGTGGCAGTACCTGGACCCCAACACCCATTACCCAAACATCTGAAAAAGTGGCTACTCAAATTCAACCCATATTTAAAGCAATCAACTGAGGATCATATCAAAAAATTTATGTTAGTTGTTAGGCTCCAAAGCGTCAAACACGAGGATGTCATGTGTAGGTTATTCACTTACACTTTTGAGGGAAATGCCTCAACCTGGTATTTTGTGCAACAACCCCAAACCATTGTCTCTTGGGATAAGTTTGAAATCTTCTTTTTATAAAAATTTGGAGATGATAAATCTATAGAAGTTCTGGTATCGGAGATTTCTAGTATGAAAATGAACCCTAAAGAAAAAATTAAGGATTTGAACCAGAGATCCCTCATGTTAAAAAATAAAATCATTGTAGATTCGATTCCTATGGAAAAATTGACTGTTTTATACTATACTAAGGACCTACATAACAATATAGCTATATGGGTTAAAAGGTTGAAAAAGAAAACATTACTAGAAGCCTTTGAGGAGGCAGTCCTAGTCGAGAAGGACATTCTGAGTTTAAAAGATAATTTAAATGTTGAGGTTGAAACAACCTCCTCTTCTAAAAAGAAAATAGAAATTCTCACTTGACCTCATCAAAGTAAAAATCAACTAGAGACTTTAGACTTTGAAATTTTATAGAAATATTTCCAAAAATTATCCAATCAGGTCATAGACTTACAAAGATCCGCTGAAGAAGAATCTACAAGTAAAGGATGTTTTAGACCACCTTTCAGGAAACCATTTCCTCCATACTGGCCAAACCCAACCACAAAAGTTTTGAACTTAGAAGGAATACAATATGCTTTACAAGCAATACTTGAATCACATGATAATGTTGTTTCTATACCTCCTGAAAATCAAGATGACATAGGTGAATAAGAAACACCTGATGAGGAGGACTCATCTCCTCCCATTTTTGGACATTTGTTGGACAACATATTTCAAGCAAATTTTGAAACTGTCCATCCTTATAACACTCGAAGTAAAGTATAACAGAGAATTTTACCTCAAACAGAGAATGTTACCTCAAGTACATAGAGAATGTTACCTCAAGATTAGGATAAACATAGAATGTTACCTCAAGTACATTGTTACAGATTTAAACGATCCCAATCATCCTTTTACTACTGCTATAAATACAATTGAGGCCCAGGGAATGAATACTTATTTTGGAAATTTCATGATTGAAATATCCTTTATCATCGACCGATAAAAACAATCTGAAATATCAACCTATACTCATATGACAACTCTGAAAAGTAAAACGAACATTGTTGATGATGAAGAAATTTGGTCATTCTACTTTGATGGATAGAAATCCCAGGAAGGGGAAGGCGTTGGTTTTGTATTGATAAATCCCAAAGGTAATAAAACATTTATTTCCCATTGATTATAATTTGAACGTACTAACAACACATCAGAATATGAAGCACTCCTGCGGGGACTAAAGAAGGCATTGGATCTTGATGTGCAAAACTTGGCAGTATTCAACGACTCTGAAATCGTAGACAAGTAGGTAAAAAACGTTATTCATTGTTTATCACCTCATATGAAAAACTACCAAACCAAGGTATGGAGCCTAATATGTAAATTTCCTTCTTTTAACATAAATTCCATTCCTAGGTCGAGTAATTCAGAAGCTGATTTATTAGCTAATGTTGCTTCAAAATTATTTCATGTTGAGGGTCTTTCTCCTAACGCATTTTCGGTTGAATTGTTATTTAGGCCATTAATTCCTGACAACATCACCAGTTGGTGAGTGTTTGATGACGATCAACAAATCATCAATTTTCTGCATATGGAGGACACTTTCCAAGATGCAGTAATTGATGAAAGAACCCACAATGAAAACCTCCGAGATTTCATAGTAATATCTTACCCTCGTTCTGCGGAGATATCATCTGAGATGGTAAACTCTATCCCCAAATCCATTTTTAGATTAGAGAAAATTTATGATTTACATGACAAGTTTAGGGGGTTAGTTAATTTCAAAACGAATAGATCCTCATTACTGTATGAAACAATAAATTTAGGAACGCAAGATAATCCTCAAAATATCAATCTGGGAAAAGGGTTTTTTGAACAAGAGAGATATGCATTCAAAAAATTGTTCAAATAATTCAAAGATGTGTTTTATTGGACATATGATGATCTAAAAACTTTTGATCCAAACATAATACAACATGTAATTTCCATGAAGCCCCAAACCCAACCTTTTTAGAAAAAACTTAGAAAAATGCATCCTAAATTAGAACCCACAGTAAAAAAGGAACTAAAATAAATTACTCACCACCAAGATCATTTTTCCAGTCTGGCATACTTAGTGGGTATCCAACTTAGTACCGGTAAGAAATAAAAATGGGGAAATTCGACTTTGTGTCGACTTTCGTAATTTGCACTGAGCCTTTGATAAAGACAATTACCCCGTTACCCCAATGGAACAAATTTTGCAACGAGTATTTGGTTCTGAGAGGCTATCCTTATTATATGATTTTGCAGGGCATAACTAGGTCCTTATGTCTCCATCAGATCAGTTGAAAACCACTTTTCATACCCCATGGGGCACTTACACCTATATTAAAATGCCTTTCAGATTGATTATTGTCGGGGCCAACTTCAAGAGGGAATTGGACATTGATTTTCATGGCCTTACAAATTAGTCAGTTGTGGTCTACCTGGATGGTGTCACTATCTTTTTGAAGAACAAGAAAGATCACTTGTCACATCTTAGGGATATGTTAGAACAATGTCAACAGTTTGGTATTTCACTCAATCCTAAGAAATCAGTCTTTGCAGTAGAACAAGGAAAATTAATTGGATTTATAGTCTCTAAATATGGAATGATAATTGACCCCGAATGAACCCAATCCATTGCCAACCTTCCTCCACCTTCTTCCAAAAAGGAAATGCAATTCTTTATGGGTAAAATAAATTTTTTCAGACGATTTGTTCCAAGTTTTCCTGAGATGGTAAGAACTTTACAAAACCTGATAAAAAAGGATGTTCTGTAAAAATGGGGATCATAGGAGAATCAATCTTTTAATTCCATTAGAAAATATGTAACTGAAGCTCCCTCCTTGATGAGTCCTAATTTCTCCCAGGATTTCACATTATATACTTTTTCATTCGATAGATCTTATGTTGTTGTGTTCACCCAGAAAAATGATGAAAACAACAAGATACCTATTTCATTTATGATCTTCTCCTTTAAAGGAGAAAAAACAAATTACCCCACAATAGATCAACATGCATACGTTGTTTTCAAAGAAGTTAAACATTTCAGATCTTACTTTTTGAAATCCAGGATAAAATTCATTGTTCCTTATCCTGCTGTAAGAAATATATTAGTGTAGAAGGAGATAGGGGAGAAAAGGGAAAATTGGATGACCTCCCTTCAGGAGTATGATCTCGAAATAGTACTTGATTCAGTTGAAAAATTAGAAAATCAAATAACAACATCAATTGCAAATCTGCATAACGAAACACAAATATGATGTACACAAAATGTGTCTAATTCATGGTATGATGATATCAGATTTTATTTTCTGCACGGAACTGGTCCTCGTAACCTTGACCAAAAATAAAAACAACACTGAGTCTTATATCTACATATTTTCAATTAATTAATGATATATTGTTTCAAAAGAATTATGACAGTGTTTTTCTGTGTTGCCTAGAAAAAGAAGAATTTGAAAAGGTTTTAGCTGAACAACAACAAAAGTATATTATTACGTCAACAGATTATTTTATGAGGTGGTCTGAGTCTTTACCATTAAAGTTAGTAAACATGATTCAGGTAGTTTCATTTTTAAACTCTCATATTATCACTCGTTTCGAAATACCTAAGTGTTTAGTTTTCGACAATGCTTCTTATTTCTCTTCCATGGATATGAATGTCTTTGATTTAGAAAAAGGGATTAAGATAAAATACTCTACCAGTTATTACCCCCAAGGAAATGGTTTGTTTGAGTCAACAAATAAAAATTTGATCAAAATAATAAAAATAACAGTGTCGGAAAAACATAAAAATTGGCACAATGCGTTATATAAGGAACTTTGGGTTGATAGAGTCACTCTAAAAGATTCCATCAGTAATTCTCCTTTATTCCTCATTTATGGAAGAGAAGCCATCCTTCTGCTATGGTATTAATAGATAAATGCATACATAAACAGATCTCCCTAAATCCACCTGGATCTAGAACAAAACATAAAAGAATATAACGCTTTCCATAAGCTCTAACTATTGAGTTTACTAGTTAACAAGAGATAGGAACCATACTTTTTAAATGTCACTTCCTCTTTCCATTGTCATCCTAGATCTACTTCGGTGTTCCTGTGATATTGAATTTTCAAGGGAACACAATCCAACCAAAGTGAAAGTGATCCAATATACTCAACAAGAACTTATGCATGTGATCAAGGAATCATACAATAAAACAAGACAAGTTTTATGGGAAAGAAACATATCACTGTATTATATTAAAGTGAAAGTGGAGATTACAACCAAATCCTTGATGTCGCAAGGTCCCCTTTTGATGACCCTTTTCTCCAACACACACACTTTCTCCAATCTTGAATGAAGAAGATCCACAATAGCTTGATGAACTGAAATGAAGCTCTCAAGCATACTCTAATGAAAAATTCTCCATACAATCTTAGCCTATTCCATCTTAATCAACCTTAATTAACCTTTTCCATGAGATATTCCTCTTTATATAGGGGGAACAGAGATGGTTGAGGATATTATGATGATCCCACCAAATGAGAGAAGCGAGTAAGATCCAAACTATTCAAATGCCACCTCATCTTCTAAAAGATCCCCTTCTAGAACTTTTGTGAAGCTTTGACTTTTCCTTGGCTTTTTAAATCGTCGCACCCTAGCTATAGTGAAATATACGGATACTTCGCATCCCAAATCTAGAGCAAAGGGTGATGATCAGGCATCATCACACCCTATCCTTTTGCATCCTACGACAAACTTCCTTAATAAGGTTTTTGAGAAGAGAAAGTCAATCACTTTCCTCATGGAAAAAGACTATTTTTGGGAACAATGACACATGTTTATCAATGTATCACTGGGGTGACCAAAATAATGTGTAATAGAATCCCCCCCAAAGTATGAAGCTGGAACTCATGAAAAACAAAATACTTTGTAGAATGTGTGTGTCGGAAATAAGGAGCACGCCGATCGGGAACCTGCAAGCAGTCATTCATCAACATAATAATATACTATTTTCTATGGTAGGCATTTCCATACTCAGATTACAAAATTTCAAGTGATTCATGGCCAGTAAATATACACTGTGGATCCATGTCATTATGAATCAGCATAACCACCTAGAATACACAGTGGATCTATGCTCTAAAGAATTCAAATTTGGACATAGCCATGAGACATACAAAGTGGATCTATGTGTCAATAAAAATCATGAATACTTCGTCGCAGCCTGGACCATAATGGTATGATCTAGTGTATTCATTTCCATCATCCTTAAGTGTGAATCTAACCATGTGATTATAGGTGTTGAAGTCAAACATGGTAGTAACCACATGATTACCAGTTATTAATGAAAATTGTTAACAAATGTGAGGGAAATCACCATTGATGTCAATGACTCCAGTACAATCCAATTAATGTGAATAAATGAGTTGAAATCAAACCATCCATGGAATCTTCCAATCAGGGGTCAATGATGTGAACCCATTGTTGAAAGTGAAGAAACCTGCCATTGAGGCATGCAGGCTCTAAGGTACTGAATTATTTATAAGTCTGGTTCCTGGATAATGAGTTGAGTCGACAGGAAGGGCCGTGATTTATCCCCCATCAATGACATGAAATAAGTAACAAATTTGAGGTAGATCAGAGTGTGAAGCGATTTGAAACTGACACAGGGAAGGTCGACATGGTAGATTACTTATTATTGCAAATGATCGACTCAATAGGAGGCTTATTCAGGCTGGATTTCTCTTGAACATATGAATGACATGAAAATGGTCTTGGTAGCATTGAATCAAGGAGGACCTAACATATGGACATGAAGATGATCAAACGAGAGACAAATGGATTTCCCAACTTAGATACAATGACAAAGGGGGGTGTCATGTTCAAGAGTGGCTATTATTGCCACTAACACAAATACAGAGACACATTCCTTTCCCAATTAAGAGTACATATTTATTTTTATGCAAGCTTGAGGAGGATAACATATTATTGCTGATGTAAGATCATCCTTCGGATGAGTCTCTCACAGTATGTTTAATGAACCCTAAGAAGGAGTGGTTCAATCCCATATGGGTCTTTCAATTTTTGTTTAACGAGTCCAAGGAAAGAAAACTCAGAGGTTTTTCATGTTTATAGAGTTTGAAAAACACTTAAAGAGAACTCCATCAGGTCCTTTTTCCTAAATTAATCTGACGAGACCGAAAAAGTGATAAAATACCGCTCTTCAGAGGTTTTCTTCAAATAATTTTACAAGTGTGAAAAGAACAAGGTCGCTCGGAAATCTTTTCATTTTTATGGAGCGTGAAAGGAGTTTAAAGGATACTCCATAGGTTTCATTTTTCATGTAACCATTACAAGCTCAAAAAAATGACAAAATACTACTCGATTACATTCTCATGGTTTCACGAGCGTGAGAAAGAATCAAGACTTGCTCAGAGAGTTTCCTGAAAAACCCTAAAAGGATCTATACATGCGACAAATTTATTAAAAAAAAAAAAATGAATCCTTGTTCCACTGTTTCACTCCTAGACCTCTTTTATGCAAAAAACCAACACTTTCAAAGTCATTAGGACTTTAGGATTTAGATAAAACATACAAAATATTTATAAAATACAAATGAAAAAGTGAAAAAATCAATAAATATGGGAAGAAACCTAATTTCATTATTCTATTTGTCATTTCACCCAAACCTTTCTCTAAAACCCCCCTTTTACCTTGATTTTCCACTGCGGATTGCAGAGGGCACGACTGATCATTCAACGAACCATCTCCACAGAACATGTAATTTTCATCTCTTTCAACTTTCCATGAATTAAAATTTGTTTTTCATTGGTTAAAAATATACTTTTGGGTTAACTTTTTGGGGGTACCTATGCACGGAGGTCATCGCAGGTGCCTTATATCGAGCCCTGCGATGATCTAGGGTTGTCACAAGTGACTCTATAGCCAGCCTGTGACGACTCTGCACTATACATATGCCCTTTCCTTCAACATGCGCAACCCCAAAAGTTTTTAAAGATGAAATTGCCAATAAAAATTGTCCAGGGAAGAATATAATGATGCTAGTCTCTCTTTATGGTTCCATTGTAGGTTTTCCATGGTACAAAATTTTGGAATGGAAAGAGAGAGAGCATGAGGAGGAAGACTAGTTTTTCGGGAATGACCTGGGAATGGTAATGGCCCTCCGACAGTGTAGTTTGTTAAAAAATTTCAAAATTCAGGGTATGAGGGCCCAACTGAGATTACTCAAGTACCTAATTCACATGTGGGATGTGAACAAGAAGGTGTTTCATGTAGGTTCTCACACTCTTATGATAGATATCTAGGATATCTACTTCTTAACTAGGATATCTCACCATGGGTCCCGAGTAACGCTTACAAGTAGAACGGGTGGAGGCAAGCCCATGAATCACTATATCAGTGCACATTGTGTGCCAGGTACCTAGAAGCATAGAGGTAAAGTATATATAAGATACATCCAAGACTTACCTCTACGAACCATCATATATACCATCACATGCATGGCAGAGAGTGCATCTCCCCATATGGATCTTTAGAGCTATTTTTAGTATGCGCTGGAGTGTATGGAGCCCCGAGTTTTCAATTGGTGTGAAGGGGTTCTCAAAAGTATGAAAAAACAACTAACCAAGTGCAAGAGTGGTGGACTGAAACAGTTTAGATACGGTTCTATTTTGGTATCCTTCTTCTTAGAGAGGGTCCCAGTTTCACGCTTACAGGTAGAGTGGGGTATACTTGCCCCATAGGATCCAAGAATGAAGAGGTTGGTCAACCTCATGGAATGACATGCAGTAGGTACCATCATTAGATATAATGATCTCTTCTTCAAATGGTTGAGAATTCATATGATCATGGTCGAGAACTATGCATATGGCAGGCTAGACTTCCGAGGAGATCCAAACTTATCTCTTCTTGAGGGTTCGTAATGGGCGGGCATAGGTAAGAAGAAAAATTCTTTTATATGATGTTTTTGTGGGTTTTAATGATATAAAATGTTTTTTATGTTGTTTATCCAATGAATAATCAAATTCTCTTTGATGATGTAGATGTGGGAACTTACCGTCCTCTGGGTCCATCCCCTATTCAGTGGGGAGGGGATAGAGGATGCATAGCAGGAGTAGCTGCTTTTGACTACGAGACCATAGAACAAAACCTAGAGGGACTCACGATGAACATTCTCGATGCCTCTATAGATGATGTTCTGAGGCACTACCAACGCCACATAGTGGGCATGTCTGCTTCCATCGGTCGACTACTCCATAAAGTAGCATGGGCAATCACATGTTATAGCGAGCAACATCCTTAATGCTCTATTGTATATGAAGCCATGTGCTTCACATTTTTATATTTTGGTCTTTGGACAAAAACACTTTTTGTAAAATTTTATCATTATATATATATATAT
>JZKD02S1334782.1:241134-354083 GCA_000966675.3 Picea glauca | reverse complement strand
CTAACACATAATTAGCCAATGCATATGTTAATGTATTTAGACATCTAGGAATGTGTTGATATTCAATGTAATCAAAATGACGTTCCAAGAGGAGAATTCGTAAATATACCCTTAACAACGTAGGACTTCAAATAGAATAAACATTACTCAACTATAGGACCACTAAATATGAATCCAATCGTACAACAAGATGATGGATTCCAAGTGAAATATCGTCTGTCAATAATTCGATGACAACACTATATGATGCAATATTGTTAGTTGCACGACCAAGACAAACACCATGTAGACTAATCAATTCATATGTGGGTGCATAGATTTCCCAAGTAGTAGACACTAAGTTTTGAGTACTGCGACTAATGCCATCGACAAAGCCAATGTAGGGTAGCGAAGACATCGACATCTGGAAACCAAACACAATGCAAGTTAATAAGCTAAAGGTCGAAATCAAACAATGAAAAAAACACACAAGAGTATTATACATTAAAATACAAGCACTCATGCAAAAATGACTTAAGCACAGTACTTCTTCAAGTAAAGCCCATTTTTTGGTTCACTCAAAAGGATTCCATCATTATCAACCAGATCATAAGATCCCTTATCCAATACTTGTTTCACAATATAAGCACCCTGCCACATGGGCTCGAATTTACTGGCCCCTAGTAAATCACGATCTTGCTCGTAGAGAAGAACTAGATCACCTTCAGAAAAAACATGTGTCTTGACATGCTTGTAATATTGGTCTTTAACATGGTTCTTCTGAGTTTCAATAACTAAGGTGGCATCGCGACGGGTTTCATCTAGTTTCATCAAATACAAAAGACACTCCTCTTTAGCAGGGGTGTTAGGGAGAAGTTCAATGGATAGTTTCAAAGATGGTATTTCACATTCAATCGGAAAAATGACTTCGATACCATAAACCAACTGGAAAGGTGTAAATCTAGTGGCATACCTAACATATGTTCGATAGGACCATAATGTTGAGAACAACATCATGTGCTAATTTTCCTTATGAATTCCTATCATCCATCGAAGCATGGTAGTGAGAACCTTGTTGATTGCTTCAACCTATCCATTGGCCTGTGGATAATAGGGGGTTGAGTTTTCATGGAAAAGACACAACTTATTAGTAAGTTCAGACATCATAAAATTTTGAAAATGACTACCGCGATCAATAACGATGGCTTGAGGGACACCAAACCTAGTAATGATATTATTGAATATGAACAATGCTGCATTTTTCACGGTGTTATCAAATGTAGGCATCATCTCAGCCCATTTAGTGAAATAATCCACAACTACAATGATCTGTCCATGCCCCTTGGCCGAGTGAGGGTTACATGTCATGAATTCAATGCCCCATTTGACAAATGGACCAACGGAAACTATAGGATTTTAGGGAGAAGGATGAGATCTTATCTTGTTATTATAAGTTTGGCAAGCATGGTATTTTTGGATGACAGTAATGTAATCCTTAAAGAGTGAAGGCCATAAATAAATGGCTCATAAGATCTTTTGGGAAGTGGCATACCCAGACATATGACCATCACATGCTCTAAAGTGATAGTCATTCAAATCTTTCTCAGCTTCATCGTAAGTGATTCATCATCGAAAAATGAAATCAATACCGTGACGGTAAAGGGTAGTAGCAAGAATGATGTATTAGCGGGCTTGATATCGTATATGATGACAATCTGTAATAGATATATTAGGCCAAAAAGTTTGAGTATGGAGATAGATAATAATATATCTGTACCATACGTCATCAGAACTGATCAGGAAAAAGGTATTCATCAGGCAAGGAATCCTCTACCACATTTTCTGTCTCAACAGAGGGAAGGTCACATATCAGTTCGAAAAAAACCACATATTTCTTTGACTTAATGCGTTCAAACTCCAAGTCAAAATCCTGGAGAATCACTATCCATTTGGAGTACTTTCCCCCTAGCAATTGTTGAGTAAGGATATGTTGCATGGGGTTGCAATCATAAATAATAGTGGTTCTCCGTAATAACATATAATGACAAAAATGTTGGACAACTTGAAAAACTACCAAGGCCAGTTTCTCCACATGTAGGTATTTGGTTTCAGTATTCATGAGACTCCAACTCAAATAGTATATCACATGTTCCTCAGGTGAATTATCCTCTTGGAATAAGACCATAACAATGATAGAGTCTGAATCAAATAAGTAGAGGAAGTAATCTCAGCTCTAGTCGAGGGGAAACAATAATGGTGTACAGGTTAAGGCAAGTTTCAAAGCTTCAAAGTCTTTGTTTGCAACATCATCCCATACAAAATTGTAACCTTTCTTGAGTAGCCAAGTGAATCCTTTCATCATTTCAGTGTAATTTGGTATGAAATGATGCAAAAAAAATTCCTTCCCTTGCAAACTTTGGAGCTAGCATAGTGTGGAAGGAGGAGGTAGATTAAGAATGGTCTCAACCTTCAAGGGTTCTACTCGAATCTCGTGTATCGACATGATAAAACCAAAAAGTCGGTCGGTCTCCACACAAAAAACACATTTGTGTGGGTTTAAACGTATGTAATAATAATGACAACGTACAAAAATGACCCTTAAATGTGTCGGGTGATCTTGGCGATGCATGGAATGCGCTGGGAGATTGTCAAGATAGGGTTTCACAATGTGCTTAATATCATGAAAAATGTAAGACATATCACACTGAAATCTCACACCAGCGTTCTTGATACCAAAGGGTAATTTTCGGTAGGCAAAGGTTCCCCAAGGGAAAATAAAAGCAGTCTTGTGTTGTTCTGCTAGTAAAATATTAATTTGATTATAACCAGAGAAATTGTCCATCAAGGAGAATATTTCACTCTTGGCACAATTGTCAATGATATGGTCAACGAAAGGGGTAGGATAATTTTCCTTATGACAAGCTTTATTTATATCCCTATAATATATGAAAACACAGATCATACCTTGTTTCTTATTTACCGGAACAAGATTGGATACCCAATCGGTCAACGCCACAGGATAGATAAAGCCAACTTTAAGAAGTTTTTCAACTTGAAGCTTGATAGAAGCAAATTTACGTGGATGGAATGGCCAAAGTATCTATCAGATGGGTTTAACATCTTGATATGTCTTAATTTCATGAACAACGATATCAGGATCAATACCTGGAATTTCTTCATAACTCCAGGAAAAAACGTCATGGAATTACTAGAAAAGGGATTTATAGGTGCATACCTCATCATTAGAACATGAGGCACCGATATGGACATTTTCCACGACTCTGAGTTTGATTGATATGTCAATAGGGACAGTAGGTGAAATGTTACTCAAGTTTTCTTCATACAAGACATCATGTATTGACTCAGGAACTGAAGAAATAACAACGATCGACGAAGTTGAAATCCATTGGTAGCTCTTTATGGTATCATGTTATAGGAAAAGAATGGAACGATGATGTCCATCATCCGATGAAGCATATTCCATAGACATGACTAACATGATCATCTCATCAGTAGTAAATATCACATGGAACAGATCAGGAGATGAATCACAGAGAGAAGGAGGAGAGGGGGTTGTGAATTGAATAGCTTATTAAGTGGATTTTACTAGACTTAAAGGCATTTTTTCACCGTAACGAAGGTAATCACCAGAGCTAGGTACTACCAATGGGTCATATGACTCATAGGTTTTAGGAAAAATGGTTGAGATCATGTTAATTGAGGCAAAAAAAGGAGGGGGTATATCGGGTGGTGGGATTGGAAATGTACCCATCAGAGTTGAATATTTTAAAAGACTCACACTGACATTCTCATAACCTGGGGGTGTCTTCGAGATAAAAGGCACGTTGCTAGTACAAGAATCATAATTAAAGAAGGCCAGTTGGTCGACAATAACAACCTTTCCTTGGTGTGGGAACCGTAACACACAGAAAAGGGTAGACACAAATGCACACATGGAATCAATCCATCTATGGCCAAGTAGAAGATTATAATCCAGAGGTGCATCAAAGACCTCAACCTCTACATTGATCGATTTTCCTTCCAATGTAATAAACAACAACGAAAGAACACCCTAAGGTTTAAAACCTGTACCATTAAAGGCCTTAAATGTATTGTATGACTCAGTGAGGGTAGGAGAGCCAATGGATTTCCAACAAGTAACGAACATAATGAAAGTCAAGGCTCCTTCATCAATAACGTTTCTACAGATATTCTTGTTTTCAACAATAACTTGGATCTAAAATGATAATTGAGGAGGAAGCCTTGGAACGTGATCTTCCAAGTCAAAGATTATCAAATTAGTATCTGTAGGATCAATTCCACCAATGGATTTTAACAGTTCCTTCCGTTGAGTAGGACAACCTTGAAGTACTTCAAGAGCTGACATCGTAGAGGGTGCTTGCGCAAGGTCTTCTACAATACTGTAGTTTTGGGCAGCATGCACATGGGGATTAAATGAATACTTTCGAGCAACATCTTTGGGAGGAGGACTTAGAACTGTATAGAGACCCGATATTTCTAAATGAAGAGGATCGTTTGGAGGTGAAGTTGGGGGAGAAGGTTGAACCAACAAAGGTGGTATATCGTCAAAATTATCCTTCGACAAAGAGTAATATTTGGATCAAGTTGTGACTACAACTTTGTTCTTTTTAGAGTCACCAATACACATAAGGACATAAGAGGAGGTGGAAGGAGAATCTTGGTCATGAATAACCAGTTGGGCCTGCTGCTAAGAAGGGAAAGGTTGTGATAGAATGACAGGTGTAGAAGGTTTCCTGGTCCCTTGGAGGAACTTAGTAACCTCAGTGCGTCGTGGACAATCTTTCATGTAATGATCCTCGCCACAAATAAGGCAAGGGTAGCGAGGTTTACATTTATATTTCTTATCAGTGGTTTTCATTTTGGCTTCTTTGGATTGTTGATTGCTATTTTTTTCCTCCTCATTCTTACCCTTCCCTTTCTTTTTATTTTGATTATTCCCTGTAGGTGTGGATTGAACCAAATTAACCTCAAAATTATTATCGGTGGAAGGAGTAGGAGTAGGAGCATTCTATACATTAGAAGCAGTGGATTTGGGATTGGCATGACTAGCGTGTGCCAACTAAGTCTCAGCATGAAAGGTGCCAATCACACCATCAACAACATGAGAAGTTGTTGGAGGTGTTGGGGTAGGATTTGTGGAAGGACGAGGAGCATCAGGAATCAAATCGTAAAGTGTTCTCATTTGTGAATAAACGAGATCTAGATACTGAGCACAACTAATAACTTGCTCTTCTGTGACAACACCACCCATGGAAACATCATGAGAAATAGTTCCAATGAGTGATTTGGTAAACCACTCAGCCAATAGTTGATCAGGAAGAGGAACTTTGATTAAACATCTTCTCCTCCTCCACTCATGGATGTGATCAGAAATATGAGTAGATGAGGATTGTTTAAAAGAACTCAAAATTTTGGTTCATGTCTCATATTGAGTTAACAACTGGTAATGTGTCAAAAAGGCCATGGCTAGGTTGTTAAATTCATCAAAGAAACCTTGTTGTAACTCGATGTACCATTTTGCTGTTGAAAACATGAGAGTTCATTGGAAAAGTTGTAATCTTATGGAATCGTCCATCAATGAGTTGGATGAACACCAAAGATGGAAAGTAATAACATGATTATTCGGGTCTTCTCTCACTCAACCATAAAACTTAGGAATTTCAGACGGTAACTTGGTCAGTATGAAGGACCAATAGGGAGAGTGTAAAATAGGATCATTCAAAATCCTAGACAAATCAGGCAAATCCAAAGTGGCCAGAAAAGGCAACTGTCTGTTCACTTGAGGAAACTGGTAGTTCTGAGGGGGAAGCCTCATAGTTATACTAGTAGGACCATAAACTGTCTACAAATAATTAAACAGTCCTGACAGATTCGGTTGTGGAGGATTTTGAGGTTGATAGCCCACAAGGTTGGGTTGATTAGGTATGTTCCCTTGGAAATGAACATTATATTGAAAGTTTTGACCCCAAGTAGGATTCAAAGAATCCGGATACTATTGAATGAGGTTATGGGGCACAAACAAATTAACTTGAGGATGTTTCCCCCCAGACGGTTACAGATTTCCTTGGAAAGGAAGATTCCAAGGTTGAGATTGTAACACAAGTACATGTTGTTCATAAATTAGGTTATGGACTCCGAATTGAGGTTTCCCCCCATGTTGAGGTTGTCCCCCAATATGAGGTTGTCCCCAAAATTGAGGTTGACCCCCAGATTGAGGTTGACCTCCAACATGAATCTGGAAACCAGAAGCAAATCATCCAACTTTTCTTCTTCCCAACGGTATCTTAACTAGTTGATGGCAGGTCATCAACATGTTGTTTAGAGGTTGACAACATGGGTTGGTGAGGTTGTGTATACCATGCTTCTATAACCTTGGATAGACTAGGGAATTCCTTAAGAATATGGATACCCTTACAAATCCTGCAAGGGTACTCGGGCTTAAGGGTTGTTTGGGTGATCTTGGTATCATCAACAATCCCAACACGATTATCAGTAACTGGTTGTTTTCCAACATGTATGGCAGTGGTTGGAAGTTTGGACCCTTGCTTATTTTTCTTCATCTTATTCTTCCTTTTCTTCTTCTTCTTATCCACTGAGTTACTATCTTTAGAGTTTTCACTTAGCGAAGAAGATGAAATGGAAGAATACCTTGCAAGTGAAGAAGGTGAAGAAGATCTTACAGGTGAAGAAGCTGAAGGATCAATGTGAGGTTGATGTTCTTGGGATCAAGTTCTTACAAATGAACCACTAACTGCATTTGGGACTACCTGAGTGGAAAACAACCATATCGGTAATCCAATTGTGAGACCTGGAAGGCTCAAAGTAGTGATGTGAGGAGGACTAATGTTTTCGTAAGAAGGAAAAACAAAAGGTTCCCTTGGAGCAAAGATTCCTTCATTGGTCATTCTGGGAACTAACGCCATTAAAAAAAAAATCCAACCTAGAGTCCAGTAGGGAAAACAAACAACACATGCTAAAAATTTAGTAAACAGGCAAGCAAACAAAACTTTCTCACAATGAGCACACTAGTTGGTGATGAAATCCAATGTTGTGAGGACAAAGTAAGAAAGGGATGAGATAGAGCGGGTGGAAAATTTACGTTAATGACCTTCTTAACAGACTTATGACTTGGTGCAAGCTCCCATGGATAATCGTGGGTATACCCTCGAAGGAGCCCTAGTGAGTTTGGCCAATGTTGATTCCAGGTATTGATCCTTCTTCACCTCGTGTAAAGACCCTAAAGAGATAGGCCAATAAGGTAACCAATTACTACAGTGATGCCTGGGGAAATAGATGACATTTTGATCCACATGCAAAGGCAGGGTATCTAGCCTAAAATCAACTTGAAAGGATTCCACTCATCATTGTGGGTATACCTTCAAGCGACCCCCATAATACATGCAATATCTACACCAAGACCAACAAAGGAGGATGAGTAACTCTGCCAGTCTCAATGCGACCTTGTGATTGACCTTGTGTTAGAAGGGATCCCTAGGACAACATGTAGCAATTGGATTTCATCACTCCCTAACACAAGATTCTATGTTTGTTTGTAGATTTGGAAAGTTGTCTTTCACACCTATTCCAAAGACCTACAACTAATCTAATGTAGGTTTTCTACCAGAAAATATAAAAATCTCTAATCAATTTTTATAAGAGTTTTATTTTTAAGGTTGTTGTTACTCAAGAGGAAAATGGCATGGACTAAATGATGTTTTGACCGACTCTAAACAATGCAAAGAAATGAGAATGCAAACATTTCACTTCGATGAAAGCTATATTACGAGAAGGAGAAAACGTTTATCATTCCCATATGAACAATGTCCCAAAGCTTTATTAAACTCATCAACATCAAGATCTTCAACAACTGAGAAAAAGAGATTGTACACCAATACATGATTCTTTCCCCCCCTGGCCATGAGGGGGAATTCAAGACCAAAAACACCAAAAATCATGCAATTTCGCTACTTCAAATGCAAGGATGTCCCCAATCTATTATAAAGAAAGAAATCATTTTTTTTGGTTTCAAAAATAGCTAAAAGCAATAGAAAATCTCTATAAAACAAAGAAACCCAAACAAATTTTCTCTTTTAACACAAACTATTCAATAAAAGAAAAAAACATTTCACCAAACAATTCAAAAGAAAAAATAATGCTTTGTAATTGAAAGACACTCAAAGAAGGAGACCAAATCTTTCAAAAGAAAACAAAGAAAAGTTTGCTAAAAGAAGCTCAAAAAATGTCAAGAATACTGTAAACAGATCATAATCAAACCCAACAATTCACCCCAAAAACAAATCCAAGATTTGGGTAAGGAAAAACCATCAAAAATAAAAAAATTCAAAATCGTCGCAGGCTGTTAGACTAACGCGGTGCAGAAATCCCTGATTTCTGCATGCCAAAGAACCAATATAGTGTGGAAATTCTAAGTTTCCATAGGTTATATATGGGTAGGATGCAGAAATTCCGCACTAGTCTAAACAGGCAAGGTGCGACGATCCTATATCACCGCACTATCCCTCAAAGCAGGGTGCGGAAATCAAATTAAAAAAATGGAAAAAATAAAAAGAATGAAGGTTTTCCAATGAATTTAAACAGTCAAAGAGTCAATATGGATCTCCAAGTCACTCAGAAAACAGAACCCAAGCAATCAAATCAAGAAAGCAAGAAAAACTAGGAAAACAATCTGTTCCCAAGTGGAGTCACCAATTTTGTTATCGGGCTAATTGTTAAGTGCAGACACAAATCAATCCCCCTAGCTTCACTACGAAACTAGAACAAAACAAGGCAATACACTACTCTTTCCTTAGATTTGATTATCAAATGAGAAATGGATCCAGGACATACCTTTTAAATATCAAATATCTGACTTCACCAATGCAATCCAAGCTCCGTCACAAGGCTTATGGACAAATATCTACAAATAAGCACAAGCCAATGAAGACAAGAATAACAGAGTCTGTTTCATATGAAACTATGTACGTGATCGAAATCATACAATATGGAAAAATAACATTCATATAGGAAAGAAAAGTATATCTGTATTAAAGAATGTGGAAGAAAGATACAACCATATGCCTTGATGTTGTTAGGTTCCTTCCAGTAGTTCCTTTCTTCCCACACACTTCCTACTCCAAGGATTCTGAGACCATGGATCTGATAGCTACTCACAATATATCTTGACAAATAAATATCCAAAGCCACTCTAATCAAGCCAAATTCCCAATCTACAAAACTCAAGCTTAAGCCAATCTAACTTTCTCCATGAAAGATCCTCTCCTTTTATAAGTTGAAGAGGATAAGGTGAGGAGGTTAGGATGATCCCACTAAATCATCAAAGTGAATAAGACCCAAACCGTTTGGAGGCCATCTCACCATAGAAACTTATGCTTCTAGAAGCATCGAGAAGATGCTCGTTTTTTCCACGCATAGGAATTTCTGCACCCTAGTTATAGAGCAACCTGCAGAAACTAGGCAACCTAAATATAGAGCAAGGTGCATAAATCAGGCATTTCCACACCTTGTGTATAGTGCAACCTATGGAAATCCTCCTTAATAGGATTTTTTACAAAGGAAAATACAACTTCTCCTCTCAGGAAAAGTCCTTCTCCCTTCTTTATTCAAGAATTGAGACCACTGACCCCTCTTAATGCAACAAATAGGTTTACATCATTAACGATCATAAGGATGATGAAAATAATTTGTAACAGGAAGTGTAACATTTATGGGACCCAATGGTTGGAATCCCAACCCCACCTGAAAGGGGTTGTGGTCGATTGAGCTAAGTAGGGCTCGGTTGTAGCTATGTTGGACATAGGGAAGTCTCTCATCCCATGTGTGAGGGTGCTTGGAATTATACATGTGCAGGATATGCACGATCATTTGATTTACAACCTCAGTTTGGCCATCTATCTAGAGGTGGAAGGTTGTGTATTTGGTGAGCTTGGTGTCCATCAATGACCAGAGGCTCAACCATAATGTGCTCAGAAATTGACTGTCCTGATCTTAGACAATGGTTTTTGGGATTCCAAAATGTACCCAGACTCGTTCAAAGAAGATCTTGGCAGTGGCTTCTGCTGTGATGCTCTTCTTGTAGGCAACGAGAATCACCATCTTAGAAAAATGATCAACAACCACAAAAACACATTCATTTCCCCACTTGGTGGATGGGAGGCCCGACATGCAGTCCATTGATATGGATTCCCATGGCCTGTCAGTAGTAGGAAGAGGGGTGTACATGCCCTATTTCTTAGTGGTAGGTTTGGAAATAGTGCAGGCAGTGCATGATATGATATACTTGTTGACCTCCTGTCGAAGTTTCAGCCAGTAGAAATGTTTTTGTAGCATCGCCAATGTATTTTTGATTCGGAAGTGTCCTGCCACCCGACTATAGTGGGATTCTTAGATCATCTTCGCTCACTCATTTGATGGAATGAAGATATGGACCAGATGACACAATAACCCATCCTAAATATGGAAATTATCAACAACTATGTTTTCACCCATCATTTGGTAGGTGGTGGCGAAGTCCGGGTCTGTCTCATAGAGTTGGGGCCATCCAGAGGTCTCATGGCTATAAGAGTATAACACCGTGGTGAGTGCCACGATTGGCAGTCTACTGAGGAAATCAACAATATGGTTGGAACTTCCTGTTTTATACTTGATGTTGAGGTGGAATTGTTGTAATTATGTGGATCACTTGTAAGATCGCTTCCTTGTTGGAGCCATCCAATGGTGTAGGGTTGTGGGTGCGTCATTGTCGATAGGGCCAGCCGCTTGAAAACCTTTGCTAATATGAGGTTCTTATGGCTACCACTATCAATGGGGAAGTGCAACGGGGTGACCTTTACCCACATCTGTGAATGGAAGAGGCACTCTCCTTCTTTTGGCTCGTCTGGTTCATCAGGATGGAGCTTGGTGGTAGAAACGGTGGAACTGGGTTCCAAATCAATGATCCTTATTCCCCTTTATGGTTCTGACTCATATTTAGAACCCACATATGATTCAGAGGCTTTCACTCTAGCCACCATCGACTGCTTTGAGCGACAGTTAGCAGTGTTATGCCAAGGGTTCTTATGGAAGTCACACCACTTCCCGGTATCTTTCTTTGTCTTTCTTGTGTCCTTCTTTGCTTGCGTCTTGGATTGGTTGTACTGAAATTGTCCATATTTTCTTTGTCCTTTTTTCTGTGGGTTGGGGCCACCCTTTCCTCCCTTTTCCTATGAGGGGTTCCCAGGCCTAAATTGGCACATATTTTGTTTGAGATTCTGCTCAATTTTGACGGCATATCGGTAGGCCGAGCCCAAGGATGAGATGTCTAGAAATTCCATTATGGTATAGATTTATCTATGTAGAGAACCACAATACTTGAGAACCATATGTCGCTCTGAATTTTTGATACCCAACTTGGTGCACAAGGTATCAAAGAGATCTGTGAACTCTGGCACTTCTTGGTCTCTTTCTTGCTACAGTGTGGTCCATTTGGTATACAAGTCGTCATAAATTCCAACAAGGTAGTATTGTTCCTTAATATAATCCTTGAAGGATTCCCAGGTGGTCATGACTATAAATAATGAGGGTTCCTCTATTTCCTTTTGCTCATAGAAATTTTCCCACCAATCATTGACATGGGGAATGAATTTAAGGAGTGCAAAAGTAATCTTTTCTCTATTCGAAAAGTTATGGACAGAAAAATACCATTCTAGTAGATTCAACCACTTGTCTACACCATCTACATCTATCTGACCTTCAAATATAGGAATATTGAAGTTTATTTGTACCTTGAAGGGGGCGGCACCTCCGCCTGAAGAAGATGTGTAGCCTGTTGGTAGCCGCTGGAGGATTTGCATGGAAATATCCACCATCACGTTCCTCTGTTGCATGAGGGATTCCTCAAGAAACATTTTGAAAGGATCTCATGTCTCATCAAATTTATTTTCTCCTTCCATGAGAGGTCGCTTGGGAATATGAGAGCTTTGGTCCTTAAGAGAATCAAGCTCAAGACCCAATTCTTTGTACTCTGATCTCGATGGGAACATGCATTAAGATGACAAGGAGAAGACTGTTATGATACCATTGATTCGGATTTTATGAGAAGAACGAAATGAATACATATTATTAACATATGCTTAACATAGAATAACAAAGATACAGTACAATTGGTTTTCTATTAAACAAGGAAATAAGATGAAACTGTAAAATGCAGCATAAACAAGCTTACTGGAATGGTGGTGGCTTATCTCTAAGAAGGGATGTGATGGTTGTGATAATTCACAATAAGATGATTACAATGATCCTCTGAAGTCCTTTTTACAATAAACACGAGTGTCAAAAACCATAGACATACAAAAAACTAACCCTAGGAGATGAAGTGCCAAAATTCATGTGGGCCTCGTTTGGGAAAGTAAGTACATCAACTTCCAGGGGTCGTAACTTTTTCATACGATATCCATTTTAGGTGTACGATAGGCCATTGGAAATATCTATCTGAGGACTACAATTGTTGACAAAAATTTCATCATGAAATATTTTCACTGGAAGATACCCAAAAAAGCGTCATTTAGAGACTCAAAACAGCTCTGGAAGTTCAGGACCCGAAAAACTGCTAAAAATAGTAAATTACCAAATATGCCAGAAATTTGTTTTAAGCCAGCTGGAAAAGGTGGGTAGCCACCGATATCCACCTAGATCAGACTTCCCCAAATGATCATTCTCCTATCATGATACATATTCTCTCAGACCCTAACGTTATACTTGAACCAACTGCTATGTCAGAAACTACACCTGACATTCCCTCTGAGCTAGTGACACTAGTTCCTCAAGGGATTGATGTACAAGAAATTGTCTGCTAGTCAATTTTGAGAACTCAAAGTGCTTTGTCTTGAATCAGAAAACCTGGTAGACAGTTCAATCAACCCTTTGATTTCTCCAATCTACAATAACAACCTCTTCACACTGGTCTACCCGATAACACATTAGGTGGTAATACACCGATCCTTCTAAAGCACTGATCCTAGGTTCCAGGGGATCTGGTCTCCCACCATCACAACCTAATTCTTCTCCACCCTCTTCAAGAGAGAAATCCTCAGACGAAGGCAATTCTTTGTTTGAACAATCTCAACCTTCATCTCCACCAAATCCCATGTCTAAACAAAATAATCCTGCTAGACCTTGGCTCGATCAAGATGTCGTGGCAGTACCTGGACTCCAACACCCATTACCCAAACATCTGGAAAAGTGTTTACTCAAATTCGACCCAAATTTCAAGCAATCAATTGAGGATCATATCAAGAAATTCATGTTAGCTACTAGTCTTTGGCGCATCGAACACAAGGATGTCATGTGTAGGTTATTCCATTACACTTTTGAGGGAAATGCCTCAACCTGGTATTTTGTGCAACAACCCCAAACCATTGTCTCTTGTGATAATTTTTAAATCTTCTTTCTATAAAAAATTTTAGATGATCAATCTCCAGAAGTTTTGGTAATGGAGATTTCTAGTATGAAAATGAACCCTAAAGAAAAAGTTAAGGATTTGAACCAGAGATCCCTCACATTAAAAAAGAAAATCCTTGTAGATTCGATGCCTGTGGAAAACTTGTTTGTTGTATACTATACTAAGACCCTACATAAAAATATAGCTATATGGTTTAAAAGGTCCAAAAAGAAAACATTACTAGAAGCCTTTAAGGAGGCGGTCCTCATTGAGAAGGAAATTATGAGTTTAAAAGATAATTTAAATGTTGAGGTCGAAACAACCTCCTCTTCTAAAAAGAAAATAGAAATTCTCACCAGACCTCCTCAAAGTAAAAATCAACAAGAGACTTCAGACTTGGAAATTTTATAGAAAGCTTTACAGAAATTATCCAATTAGGTTGTAGACTTAAAAATATCTGTTGAAGAAGCATCTACAAGTAAAGTAAGTTTTAGACCACCTTTCAGGAAACCTTTTCCTCCATACCGGCCAAACTCGACCATAGAAGGTATGAACTTAAAAGGACTACAGTATGATTTACAAGCAATACATGAAGCATATGATAATGTTTCTTCTATACCTCCTAAAAATCAAGATGACATAGGTGAAGAAGAAACACCTAATGAGAAGGACTCATCTCCTCCCGTTTTTGGACATTTGTCGGCCAACATATTTCAAGCAAATTTTGAAACTGTCCATCCTTATAACACTCGAAGTAAAGTACAAAAAAACTTTCACCTGAAACAAGTATGAATATGGTATCCAAACAACCAAAACAAATTGAAACCAAGCAAAACCTTGTTGCCCAAGTTTTAGAATATGATTTAGTTGAAGATCTTAAAAAATTAAGGGAAAATATATCAATTTTTGAATTACTTAAATTCCCTCTTATCCTACAAAAAATGCTCTAAAGTATAGCTGAGAATAATAAAAATAATGATCCTATGAGTAGAAAATCAATATAAAATGACCTAAATAAAACCAAAGATGTCTTCGGTAAAAAATCATACGAAAATCAAGATAAAAGTGACATATCATAGAAAATTGTAGGAAATTTATATAAGACTATTTCAGGTACAACCATAAAAGAATAGCAGAATTTTGTTGTCACATCACGAAAAAATGTACTGCCTTTCTTGTTAACTTTTGGAATTTTCAACAGAAATGTACATAACTGCATGGTTGATTCTAGCACCTCATCAAATGTAATGCCTCTATTTGTGTGTCAGAAAATTAACGTTGAAGTCAAACCCTTTGATATAAAGATGATTTAGCTAGATCGAACTAATGTCAAGGTCATTGGTGAACTTAAGAATGCATTGATAAGGTTGCCATCTAACCCAAAGGTCCACCAAGTAATTGATATAATTGTTGTTGATATTCCAGAAGTTTATGGATTATGTTTTAGTAGAGATTGGTCAGAGCAGTTACATGGTTTATTTTCTATAGATTGGTCTCATATGTGGCTGCTAGAGAATGGACAACATAACAATATCAGGATAAACAAAGAATGTTACCTCAAGTACACTATTACATATTTAAACGATCCCAATCAACCTTTTACTATTGTTGTAAATACAATTGAGGCCCAGAGAATGAATAATTTTTTTGGAAATTTCATGACTGAAATATCCTCTATCACTGACCCATAACAAAAATCGGAAATATCAGCCTATACTCATATGAAAACTCTAAAAAGTAAACCGAACATTGTTGATGACGAAGAAATTTGGTCATTCTACTTTGATGGATCTAAATCCGGGAAGGGGAAGGTGTTGGTTTTGTAATGATCGATCCAAAAGGTAATAAATTTTTTATTTCCCATCGATTATAATTTGAATGTACTAACAACACATCAGAATATGAAGAACTCATGTGGGGACTAAAGAAGAAATTGAATCTTGACGTGAAAAACTTGGTAGTATTCGACGAATTTGAAATCATAGTCAAGCAGGTAAAAAACGTTATTCATTGTTTATCACATCATCTGAAAAACTATGAAACCGATGTATGGAGCCTAATACGTAAATTTCTCACTTTTAACATAAATTCCAGTCTTAGGTCGAGTAATTCGGAAGCTGATTTATTAGCTAATGTTGCTTCAAAATTATTTCATGTTGACGGTCTTTCTCCTAACGCATTCTCAGTTGAATTATTATTTAGGCCATTAATTCTTAACAACATCACCAATTGGCAAGTGTTTGATGGTGATCAACAAAACATCAATTTTATGCATATGGAGGAAACTTTCTAAGATGTGGCAATCGATGAAAGAACCCACAATGAAAACCTCTGAGATTTGACAGTAATATCCAACCCTCGTTCTGCAGAGATATCATCTGAGTTGGTAAAATATATCCCCAAATTCGTTGTTAGATTAGAGAAATTTTATGATTTACATGACAAGTTTAGGGTGGTAGTTAATTGCAAAACGAATAGTTCCTCATTACTGTATGAAACAATAAATTTAGGAACGCAAGATAATCCTCAAAATATCAATATGGGAAAATGGTTTTCTGAACAAGAGAGATATGCATTCATAAAATTGTTCAAAGAATTCAAAGATGTGTTTTATTGGACATATGATGACATAAAAACTTTTGATCCAAAAATAATACAACATGTAATTCCCATGAAGCCCCAAACCCAACCTTTTCAACAAAAACTTAGAAAAATGCATCCTAAATTAGAACCCATAGTAAAAAAGGAACTAAATAAATTACTCACCACCAAGATCATTCTTCCAGTTTGGCATACTCAGTGGGTATCCAACTTAGTACCGGTAAGAAACAAAAATGGGGAAATTTGAATTTGTGTCGACTTTCGTAATTTGAATCGAGCCTTTGATAAAGACAATTACCCCGTTCCCCCAATGGAACAAATTTTGCAACAAGTATTTGGTTTTGAGAGGCTATCCTTATTAAATGATTTTTCAGGGTATAACCAGGTCCTTATGTCTCCATCAGATTAGTTGAAAACCACTTTCCATATCCCATGGGGCACTTACGCCTATATTAAAATTCCTTTCGAATTGATTAATGTTGGGGCCACCTTCAAGAGGGAATTGGGCATTTCTTTTAGTGGCCTTATAAATCAGTCAGTTGTGCTCTACCTAGATGATATCACTGTCTTTTCAAAGAACAAGAAAGATCACTTGTCACATCTTATGGTTGTGTTAGAATGATGTCATAAGTTTGGTATTTCACTCAATCCTAAGAAATCATTCTTTGCAGTAGAACAAGGAAAATTACTTAAATGTATAGTCTCTAAAGATGGAATGATAATTGACCTCGAACGAACCCAATCCATTGCCAACCTTCCTCCACCTTCTTCCAAAAAGGCAGTGCAATCCTTTATGGGTAAAAACAATTTTGTCAGACGATTTGTTCCAAGTTTTCCTGAGATGGTTAGACGCTTACAAAACCTGATAAAAAATGATGTTCTATACAAATGGGGCTCACAGGAGAATCAAGATTTTAATTCCATTAGAAAAGATATAACCGAAGATCCCTCCTTGATGAGTCCCGATTTCTCCCAAGATTTCACATTGTATACTTTTGCATCTGATAGATCTTATGTTGTTGTGCTCACACAGAAAAATGTTGAAAACAACGAGATACCTATTTCATTTATGAGCTTCTCCTTTAAAGGAGTAGAATTAAATTACCCCATAGTAGATCAACATGCATACGTTGTTTCAAATAAGTTAAACATTTCAGATCTTACCTTTTGAAATCCAGGATAAAATTCATTGTTCCTTACCCTGTTGTAAGAAATCTATTAGTGCAGAAGGAGCTAGGGGAGAAAAGGGAAAATTGGATGACCTCCCTTCAGGGGTATGATCTTGAAACAATACCTGCACAAATTGTTAGAGGTCAAGGCCTTTGCAAATTTGTATCTGATTCAGTTGAAAAATTAGAAAATCAAATAAGAACATCAACTACAAATCTCCATAATGAAACACAAATATGATGTACACAAAATGTGTCTAATTCATGGTATGGTGATATCCGATTTTATTTGTTGCACAAAACTGCTCCCTGTAACCTTGAACCAAAAAAAAAAAAGAGAACTGAGGCTTATATATACATCTTTTCAATTAATTAATGATATATTGTTTCGAAAGAATTATGACGATGTTTTTCTGCGTTGCCTAGAAAAAGAATAATTTGAAAAGGTTTTAGCTGAACTGCATTCTGGCGATGTCAGAGTTCATTTTGGTGGAGATAAGACCGCCTGCAAATTACTTAGGGTTGGATACTATTGTCCCACCTTATTTAAATATGCTCGCACTTTGACCTGCAAATGTATAATCTATTAAAAGGATGCAGGACGGGTCAGGAAGGATGCTTTCCCTTTACAGTCTGTTACAATGGACACGCCATTTCAGCAGTGGGGCCTAGATATTATAGGAACAATTAATCCACCTTCTTCAAAACAACACAAGTATATAATTACGTCAACAGATTATTTTACGAGGTGGTATGAGGCTTTACCATTAAAGGTAGTAAACACAATTCAGTTGGTTTCGTTTTTAAACGCTCATATTATCACTTGTTTTGGAATACCTGAGTGTTTAGTTTTAGACAATGCTTCTTATTTCTCTTCCATGGATACGAATTTCTTTGCTTTAGAAAAAGGGATTAATATAAAATACTCTACCAGTTATTACCCCTAAGAAAATGTTTTTGTTGAGTCAACAAATAAAAATCTGATCAAAATAATAAAAAGAACAGTGTCGGAAAATCATAAAAATTGGCACAATGTGTTGTATAAGGAACTTTGGGTTGATAGAGTCACTCTGAAAGATTCCATTGGTAATTCTCCTTTCTTAATCATTTATGGAAGATAATCCATCGTTATGTTATGGGATTAATCGATAAATGAAGACATAAACAGATCTCCCTAAATCCACCTGGATCTAGAATAAAACAAAACATAATATGATGCTTTCCCTAAGCTCTAACTATTGAGTTTACTAGTTAAAAAGAGATAGAAAACATACTGTTTAAATGTTGCTTCTTCTTGCCATTGTCATCCTAGCTCCACTTCGGTGCTCTTGTGATATTGAATCTACAAGGGAACACAATCCAACCAAAGTGAAAGAAATCCAATATACTCAACAAGAACTTATGCATGTGATCAAGGAATCATACAATAAAACAAGACAAGTTTTATGGGAAAGAAACATATCATTGTATTATATTAAAGTGAAAGTGGATATTACAACCAAAGCCTTGATGTCGCAAGGTCCCCTTTCGATGACCCTTTTCTCCAACACACACACTTTCTCCAATCTTGAATGAAGAAGATCCACAATAACTTGATGAATTGAAATGAAGCTCTCAAGCATACTCTAATGCAGAATTCTCCATACAATCTTAGCATATTCCATATTAATCAACCTTGCTTAACATTTTCCTTGAGATATTACTCTTTATATAGGGTGAAAAGAGATGGTTGAGGAGATTAGGATGACCCCACCAAATCATAGAAGCGAGTAAGATCCAAACCATTCAGACACCACCTCATCTTCTAGAAGATCCCCTTATAGAACTTTCATGAAGTTTTGACTTTTCCTTGGATTTTGAAATCATCACACCCTAGCTATAGTGAAACCTATGGATACGTCGCAACCTAACTCTAGAGTAGAGGGCGTTGATTAGGCATCGTTGCACCTTGTGCCTTTTTCATCCTGTGATGACTTTCCTTAATAAGGTTTTTGAGAAGAGAAAGCCAATCACTTTCCTCATGGAAAAAGACTCTTTTTGGGAGCATGAACACATGTTTATCAATGTATCACTGGGGTGACCAAAATAATGTGTAACAGAATTCCCCCAAAAGTATGAAGCTAGAACTCGTGACAACCAAAATACTTTATAGAATGTGTGTGTTGGAAACAAGGAGCACACCGATTGGGAACCTGCAAACAGTCAAGCATCAACATAATAATATACCATTGTTCGAGGTAGGAATTCCCATAATCAGATTACAAAATGTCAAGTGAGTCATGGCCACTAAATATAAACTATGGATCAATGTCATTGTGATTCGACATAGCCACCCAGAATACACTGTGGATATATTCTCTAAAGAATTCAAATTCGGACATAGCCACGAAACATACAAAGTCGATTTATGTGTCAATACAAATCATGAATACTCCGTCGCAACCTAGACCAGACGGACATGATCCAGGGTCTTCATTTCCATCATCCTTAAGTACAAATTTAACCATGCGATTACAGGTGCTGAAGTCGAACATGTTATAAACCACTTGATTATCGGTTATTGATGAAAACTATTAACAAGTGAGAGGGAAATCACCATCGATGTCAATGACTCCAGTACAATCCAACAAATGTGAATAAATGAGTTGAATTCAAACAATCGATGAAATCTTCCAATCAGGGGTCAATGATGTGAACCCACTGTTGAAAGAGAAGAAACATGCCATTGAGGCATGTAGGCTCTAAGGTACTGAATGATTTCTATGTCTGGTTCTTGGATAATGATTTGAGTCGACAGGAAAAGACTCATCACATGAGGGCCTTGATGTATCCCCCATCAACGACATGAAATAAGTAGCAAATTTGAGGTAGATAAGAGTGTGAAGCGATTTGAAACTGACACAGGGAAGGTTGACATGGTAGAATACTTATAAATGCAGATGGTCGACTCAATATGAGGCTTATTAAGGCTGGACCTCTCTTGAACATATGAATGACATGAAAATGGTCTTGTCAGCATTGACTCAAGGAGGAACCGACACATGGACATGCGGATGATCAAATGAGAGACAAATGGATTTCCCAACCTAAAAAAAATGATGAAAGGGGGTGTCATGTTTAAGAGCGACCATTACTGCCACTAACACAAATACAGAGACACATTCCTTTCCCAATTTTCCCTTCACCATTTCTAGCGAGTACCTCTTTATTTTTATGCAAGATTGAGGAGGATAACATATTCTTGTTGATGTAAGATCATCCTTCGTATGATTCCCTTGCAGTATGTTTAACGAACCCTAAGAAGGAGTGGTTTGATCCCATATGGGTCTTTCGATGTTTGTTTAATGAGTCCAAGGAAAGAAAAATCAGAGGTTTTCATGTTTATAGAGTCTGAAAAACACTTAAAGAGAACTCCATCAGTTCCTTTTTCATAAATTAATCTGACGAGACTGAAAAAGTGATAAACTACCGCTCGTCAGAGGTTTTCTTCAAATACTTTTACGAGCGTGAAAAGAACAAGGTCACTCGACAATATTTTCGTTTTTATGGAGCGTGAAAATAGCTTAAAGGATACTCCATAGGTTTCACTTTTTGTGTAACCATTATGAGCTCGAAAAAATGACAAAATAATACTCGATTACATTCTCATGGTTTCACGAGGGTGAGAAAGAATCAATACTTTCTTGGAGTTTTTCTTGAAAAACCCTAAAAGGATCTGTACGTGTGACAAATATATAAAAACAAACCAAAAAACAAATCCGTGTTCCATTGTTTCACTCCTAGACCTTTTTTCTGCAAAAAACCAACACTTTCAAAGTCATTAGGACTTTAGGGTTTAGATAAAACATATAAAATATTTATAAAATACAAATGAAAAAATGAAAAAATCAATAAAAATGGGTAAAAACCTAATTTCACTATTCCATTTGTCATTTCACCCAAACCTTTCTCCAAACCCCCCCTTTTACCTTGATTTTACACTACAAATTGTGGAGGGCACGACTGATCATTCGACGAACCGTCTCCACAGAACAGGTAATTTTCATTTCTTTTAACTTTCCATGGATTAAAATTTGTTGTTCATTGGTTAAAAATATACTTTTGGGTTAACGTTTCCGGGGTACCTATGCACAGAGGTTGTCGTAGGAACCTTATATCGGGCCCTGCGACGATCTAGGTTCATCGCAAGAGGCTCTATAGCTAGCATGCGACAACTCCACACTATGCAGATGCCCTGGTTTGCGACATGCGCCACCCCAAAAGTTTTTAAAGATGAAATTGCCAATAAAAATTCTCCAGGGAAGAAAATAATGATGCTAATCTCTCTTTATGGTTCCATTGTAGGATTTCCATGGTAAAAAATGTTGGAATGGAAAGAGAGAGAGCACAAGGAGGAAGACTACTTTTCCAAGAATGACCCAGGAATGGTAATGCCCCTCCTACAGTGTAGTTTGTTAAAAAAAATCAAAATCCAGGGTATGAGGGCCCAACTGAGATTACTCAAGTACCTAGTTTACATGTGGGATGTGAACAAACATGCGTTTCATGTGGGTGCTCACACTCTTATGTTAGATACCGAGGATATCTACTTCTTAACTGGGATATCTCGTCGTGGGTCCCGAGTAATGCTTACAGGTAGAAGGGGTGGTGACGAGCCCATGAATAACTATATCAGTGCACATTGTGTGCTAGGTACCTAGAAGCATAGCGGTAAAGTTTCTATAAGAGACATCTGAGACTTACCTTTATGAACCATCCTCAAACCATCACATGCATGGTAGGGAGTGCATCTCCCCATATGTATCTTCAGAGCTATTTTTAGTATGTGTTGGAGTGTATGCAGCCTTGAGTTTTCAACTAGTGTGAAGGGGTTCTCAAAAGTATAAAAAAAAAACTAACCAAGTGCAGGAGTGGTGGACTGAAATAGTTTGGATATGGTTCTATTTTGGTATCCTTTTTCTTAGAGAGGGTCCCAGTTTTACGCTTACAGGTATAGTGGGATATACCTGCCCCATAGGATATGAAAATGAAGAGTTGGGTCAACCTCATGGAACGACATGCAGCCGGTCCCATCATTAGATATAACAATGTCTTCTTAAACTGGTTGAATACTCAGATGCTCATGGTCAACGACTATGCATATGCTAGACTAGACTTCTGAGGAGATCTGGACTTATCTCTTCATGAGGGTTCCCAATGGGGGGACATAGGTAAGAAATAATTTTTTTTTATATGATGTTTTTGTGGGTTTTAATGATATAATTTTTTTTTTATGTTGTTTATCCGATGAGAAATCAAATGATCTTTGATGATTCATATGTGGGACCTTACCATCCTTCGGGTTCATCCCTTATTTAGAGGTGAGGGGAGAGAGGAGTCATAGCAGGAGTAGCTGCTGCCGACTAATAGACCATAAAACAAAAGATGAAGGGGCTCATGATGAACATTCCTGATGCCTCTATAGATGATGTTCTGAGGCACTACAAATGCCACATAGTGGATGTATCTACCTCCATCGTTCGACTACTTCGTAAAGTAGCACGGGAAATTGCATGTTATAGCGAGAAACATCCTTATTTCTCTATTGTATATGAAGCCATGTGCTTCACATTTTTGATATTTTGGTCTTTAGACAAAAACACGTTTTGTAAACTTTTATCGTTATATATATATGAGGCTTCTACCGTCTTACTTGTTGTATATACAAAGTGTGATTGGATTTTATAAATGTCTTAAATTTTTGTCTAACACATAATTAGCCAATGCATCTGTTAATGTATTTAGACATCTAGGAATGTGTTGATATTCAATGTAATCAAAATGACGTTCCAAGAGGAGAATTTGTAAATATACCCTTAACAATGTAGGACTTCAGATAGAATACACATTACTCAACTGTAGGACCACTAACTATGAATCCAATCATACAATAAGATGACAGATTCCAGGTGAAACAACGTCGGTCAATAATTCGATGACAACATTGTATTCCGCTATATTGTTAGTTGCACGAACAAAGAAAACACCATGTAGACTAATCAATTCAGCCATAGGTGCATAGATTTCCCAAGCAAAAGACACTAAGTTTGAGTACTGTGACTAGTGCCATTGGCAAAGCCAATGTAGGGTAGCGAAGACACCGAATTCTAGAAACCAAGCACACCGTAAGGTAAGCAGCTAAAGGTCGAAATCAAACAACGAAAAAACACACAAGAGTATTATACACTAAAATACAAGAACTCATGCAAAAATGACTTATGAATAGTACTTATTCAAGTAAAGCCCATTTTTGTGTTCACTCAAAGGGATTCCATCATAATCAACCAGCTCATAATCTCCCTTCTCCAATACTCGTTTGACAATATAAGGACCTCACCACATGGGATCGAATTTACCGGCCCCTAGTAGATCACGATCTTGCTCGTAGAGAAGAACTAGATCACCTTCAGAAAAAACATGTGGCTTGACATACTTGTCATATTGGTATTTAACACGGTTCTTTTGAGTTTCAATAAATAAGGTGGCATCGCGACAGGTTTCGTCTAGTTGCATCAAATACAAAAGATGCTCCTCTTCAACAAAGGTGCTAAGGAGAAGTGCAATGGCTAGTTTCAAAGACAATATTTCACATTCAATTGGAAAAATGACTTCGATACCATAAACTAACTAGAAAGGTGTAACTCCCCTCGAAGACCTAACATATGTTCGATAGGACCATAATGCTGAGAACAACATCATGTGTTAATTTGTCTTATGAATTTCTATCATCTGTCAAAGCACGGTAGTGAGAACCTTGTTGATCAATTCAACCTAGCCATTGGCCTGTGGATAATAGGGGGTTGAGTTTTCATGGAAAAGACCCAACTTCTTAGTAAGTTCAAACATCATAAAATTTTAAAAATGACTACTATGATCAGTAATGATGGCTTGAGGGACACCAAACCTAGTAATGATATGATTGAATATGAACAATGTTGCATTTTTCCCGGTGTTATCAAATGTAGGCATCGTCTCGGCCCATTTAGTGAAATAATCCACAACTACAATGATGTATCCATGCCCCCTACCCAAGTGAGGGTTACATGTCATGAAGTCAATGCCCCATTTGGCAAATGGACCAACGGAAACTATATGATGTAAGGGTGCAGGATGAGATCTTATATTTTTATGATAAGTTTGGCAAGCATGGCATTTCTAGACGATAGTAATGCAATCCTTAAAGAGTGAAGGCCAGAAATAACTGGCTCGTAAGATATTTTGGGAAGTGGCATACCCAAACATATGACCTCTACATGCTCCGGAGTGACAGTCATTCAAATATTTCTCAGCTTCATCGTAAGTGAGACATCATCGAAAAATGGAATCAATACCGCGACAGTAAAGGGTATCACCAAGAATGATGTATTGGCAAGCTTGATATCAGAAAAAAAGTATTCGTCAGGAAAGGAATCCTCTGCCACATTGTTTGTCTTAGTAAAAGGAAGGTCACATATCAGTTCGACAAAAACCAAATATTTCTTTGACTTAGAGTGTTCAAACTCCAAGTCAAAATCCTGGAGAATCACTATCCATTTGGAGTACATTCCCCCTAGCAATTGTCGAGTAAGGATATGTTGCATGGGGTTGTAATCGGAAATAATAGTGGTTATGCATAATAAGATATAATGATGAAAACGTTAGACAACTTGAAAAACTGCCAAGGCCAGTTTCTCCACATGTAGGTATTTGGTCTCGGTAGTCATGAGACTCTGACTCAAATAGTATATCACATGTTCGTCATGTGAATTATCCTCTTGGACTAAGACCATAGTAATTATAGAGTCCACAGAAGATAAGTAGAGGAAGTAATATCGGTTGTAGTCAGGGGGAAACAATAATGGTGTACGGGTTAAGGAAAGTTTCAAAGCTTCAAAGGATTTGTTTGCAGTATCTCCCCATATAAACTTGTAACCTTTCTTGAGTAGCCGAGTGAATCCTTTCGTCAGTTCAATGTAATTGGGGATGAAACAACACAAAAATTTTACCTTCCCTTGCAAACTTTGGAGCTAGCATAGTGTGGAAGGAGGAGGTAGATTAAGAATAGTCTCAACCTTCAAGGGGTCTACTCGAATCCCATGTATCGACACGATAAAACCAAGAATTCAATCAGACTCCACACAAAAAACACATTTGTGTGGGTTCAAATGTATGTGATAATAATGACAATGTACGAAAATGGCCCTTAAATGTGCCGGGTGATCTGGGCGACGCATGGAATGCAATGGGAGATCGTCAAGATAGGGTTGCACAACGTGCTCAATAACATGAAAAACATAAGACATAACACAATGAAAGGTCACACCTATGTTCTTGAGACCAAAGGGTAATTTTCGGTAGGCAAAGGTTCCCCAAGGGAAAATAAAAGCAGTCTTGTGTTGATCCGCTAGTAAAATATTTATTTGATTATAACCATAGAAGCCATCCATCAAGGAGAATATTTCACTCCCGGAAAAATCATCAATGATATGGTCGATGAAAGGGGTAGGATAATTTTCCTTAGGAAAATATTTATTTATATCCCTATAATCCATGCAAACGCAGATCGTACCTTGTTTCTTATTTACCGGAACAAGATTGGATACCCAATCAGTCAAAGCCATAGGATAGACAAAGCCAACTTTAAGAATTTTTTCAACTTCAAGAATTATAGAAGCGACTTTACGTGGATGGACTGGGCGAAGTATCTGTCAGATGGGTTTAGTGTTCAGATATCTCTTAATTTCATTCACAACAATATCAGGATCAATACCTGGCATTTATTCATGACTCCAGGAAAAAAACGTCACGAAATTCCTGGAAAAGGGATTTATAGGTGCAGAACTCATCACTAGAACATGAGGCACCAATATGGACATTTTCCGCGACTTTGGGTTTGATAGATATGTCAATAGGGATGGTAGGTGAAATTTTACTCAAGTTCCTTTTGTACAATACATCGCTTGTTGAATCAAGAAGTGAAGAAATAACAACAACGGTCGACGGATTCGAAATCCATTGGTAGCTCTCTATGGTATCGCGTTCTAGGAAAATAAAGGAACGTTTATTTCCATTGTCCGATAGAGTATCTTCCATATACATGACTGGCATGATCATCTAATCAGTAGGAAATATCAAGTGGAACAGATCATGAGATGAATCATAGAGAGAAGGAGGAGAGGGGGTTGTCGATTGAATAGCTTTATAAGTGGATTTGGCTGGACTTAAAGGCATTTTGATGCCATAACGAAGGTAATCACTAGAGCTAGGTAGTACCCATGGGTCATATGAATAAGAGGTTTCACAAAGATTGGTTGAGATCATGTTAATTGAGGCAACAAAAGGGGGGGGGAATATCGGGTGGTGGGATTGGAAATGTACCCATTAGAGTTGAATATTTTAAAATACCCACGTCGACATTCTCGTAACTGGGGGGTGTCTTCAAGATAAAAGGCACGTTGCTAGTATGAGAATCAGAGTTAAAGAAGGCTAGTTGGTCGACAGTAATGACCTTTCCTTGGTGCGGGAACTGTAACACATGGAAAAGTGTAGACACAACTGTACACATTGAATCAATCCATATACGACCAATTATAAGATTATAATCCAGAGGTGCATCGAATACCTAAACCTCTACATTGACCAATTTTCCTTCCAATGTAATAGACAACGAGGGAAGAACACCGTAAGGTTTAAAACCTATACCATTGAAGGCCTTAAGTGTATTGTGTGACTCGATGAGGGCAGGAGAACCAATAGATTTCCAACAAGTAATGGATATAATGCAAGTTGAGGTTCATTCATCAATAACAGTTCTACAAATATTCTTGTTTTCAAAAACAACTTGGATCTGAAATGCTAATTGAGGAGGAAGCCTTGGAACGTGATCTTCCAAGTCAAAGATTATCAAATTAGTATTTGTAGGATCAATTCCACCAATGGATTTTAACAGGCCTTCCATTTATTAGGAAAATTTTGAAGGACTTCAAGAGCTAACATCATAGAGGGTGCTTGCGCAAGGTATTCTACAATATTGTAGTTTTGGGAAGCACATGCATGGGGATTAAATGCAGACTTTCGAACAACGTCTTTGGGAGGAAGACGCAGAACTGTATTGAGACCCGATATTTCAAGATGAAGAGGACCATTTGGAGGTGAATTTGGGGGAGAAGTTTGAACCAACGAAGGTGGTATATCGTCAACTTTATCCTCCGATGAAGAGTAATCTTTGGATCGAGTTGTGATTGCAACTTTGTTCTTTTTAGAGTCACCAATACACATAAGGACATAAGAGGAGGTGGAAGGAGAAGCTTGGTCATGAATCACCAGTTGGGCCTGCTACTGAGAAGGGAAAGGTTGTGATAGAACGATAGGTGTAGAAGGTTTCTTGGTCCCTTGGAGGAACTTAGTAACCTTAGCGTGTCATGGACAATCTTTATTGTAATGATCATCACCACAAATAAGGCAAGGATAACGAGGTTTACATTTATCTTTCTCATCAGTGGTTTGTGTTTTTTCTTTGTCATATTGTTGATTGTTATTTTTTTCCTCCTTATTCTTACCCTTCCTTGTCTTTTTATTTTGATTCTTCCCGATAGGTGTGGATTGAGTCGAATTAACCTCAGAAGTCTTATCGGTAGAAGGAGTAGGAGTAGGAGCATTCTGTACATTAGAAGAAACGGATTTGGGATTGACATTACTGGCGTGTGCCAACTAATTCTCAGCATGAAAGGTGCCAATCACATCATCAACAACATGAGAAGTTCTTAGGCGTATTGGGGTAGGAGTTTTGGAAGGACGAGGAGCGTCAGGGATCAAATCATAAAGTGTTACTATTTGCGAATAAACAAGATCTAGATGCTGAGAACAACACCACCCATGGAAACACCACAAGCAATAGGTCCAATGAGTGATTTGGTAAACCACTCAGCCAATAGTTGATCAGGAAGAGGAACTTTGATCAAACATCTTCTCCTCCTCCACTCATGGATGTGATAAAAAATATGAGTGGACAAGGATTGTTTAAAAGAACTCAAAATTTTGGTTCTTGTCTCGTATCGAATTGGAAACTGGTAATGTGTCAAAAAGGCCATGAATAGGGTGTTAAATTCATTAAAGAAACCTCGTTGTAACTCGATGTACCATTTTTTTGTTGAACCCGTGAGAGTTCATTGGAAAAGTCACAATCTTATGGAATCGTCCATCAATGAGTTGGATGAACACCAAATATGGAAATTCATAACATGATTATTCGGGTCTTCACTAGCTCGACCATAAAACTTAGGAATGTCAGACGGTAACTTGGTCGGTATGACGTGCCAATAGGGAGAGTGTAAAATAGTATCATTCAAAATTCTAGACAAATCAGGAAAATCCAAAGTAGCCAGAAAAGGAAACTCTTTGTTCACTTGAGGAAAATAGTAGTTCTGAGGGGGAAGCCCTGTAGGTATACCAGTAGGACCATAAGTAGTCAAAAAATAATTAGACAGTCCCAATAGATTCAGCTGTGGAGGATTTTGAGGCTGATAGCCCACAGGGTTGGGTTGATTAGGTATGTTCCCTTGGAAATGAACATTAGATTTAATTTTTTGACCCCAAGTGGGATTCAAAGAACTTGGATACGGTTGAATGAGGTTAGGGGGTAAAAACAAATTAACTTGAGGATGTTTCCCCCTAGATGATTGCATATTTTCTTGGAAAGGAAGATTCCAAGGTTGAGATTGTAACACAGGTACATGTTGTTCATAAATTGGGTTATGGACTTCGAATTGAGGTTGCCCCCCAAGTTGAGGTTGTCCCCCAATACGAGGTTGTCCCCAAAATTGAGGTTTCTTCCCAGCTTGAGGTTGACCTCCAACATGAATCTGGAAACCAGAAGTGATTTGTCCAACTTTTCTTCTTCCCAACGATATCTTGACTAGTTGACGAGAGGTCATCAACATGTTGTTCAAAGGTTGACGACATAGGTTGGCGAGGTTGTCTAGACCATGATTCTATAGCCTTGGATATACTAGGGAATTACTTAAAAATATGGATACCCTTACCAAGCCTACAAGGGTACTTGGTCTTACGGGTTGTTTGGGTGATCTTGGTATCATCAACACTCTCAACACGACTATCAGTAACTGGTTGTTTTCCAACATGTCTAGCAGTGGTTGGAAGTTTGAAACCTTGCTTATTTTAAACTCATGAGAAAGATTTAAACTCATGAATCAATCAAACAATGGAATCATAAGTTCACCCCAGGAAACTAAGGCAAGTCTGGGTGAAAAGAAAAATTGACTCACTCCAACAAATTCTAGAGAAGTCGTCACAAGCTGGGTATGAGACACAGTTGTTGTAGGTGAATCCCCTTGTGGAAAAGTGGATTCCCTCTTGGTCTCTAGACTCCAAAGGCCAAGACATAAAAGTACTTAACATGGACATTGACTTCCTTTTAGATCTAATCAAGCTAATGAATGAAAGAGAAGGAAAAATATATGTACCGTATTAGCAATGTTTGTCCTTGCAAAGTCCTGGCTGAGCTTCGATCCCGAGCTCCCTGATAGGTCCTGTAGAACAAAAAAAAATACAACGGACTTCCTACTCTACTGATATTATCTAAAATATATATCCATATACTGCAGATAAACTCATATGGAAAAAGCACAAGTTTCAAAGAAACAGGCCAAGCATTGATTCTTGATGATAACAAGTAAAGATACTTACAATCCTTTGAATGAAGGTGCAATAGCTTCTTCTAGATCTCCTTGTCCAATCCCTTTGCTAAAGTAATCTACACTAATTTCTTTGATGAAATATCACTCATGAGATCATAAGTTTCACATCTCTAATATTTTCCATGTCAATACCACTTATAGGATCATAAGTTTGGTATCAATCTCTAGTCTCTTCTTCATGTCAATACCAATGATAGGATCATAAGTTTGGTATCAATATCTAGTATTTACTCCATGTACCTTTCACCATGAGAAGGCATCCTTATATAACCTTGGAGAGGTCCAACTACTTGAGAGATATTTAGGATAGTTTGAGGATTCCTCTCCTTCAGTTGAGGATCTTCCCTAAGCTCATGCCTTGACCATATATTTGAATGCAACCACCTTCAGAAATTGTGGGATTCTTCCCTGATTTGCCTCAACAAACACATAATTGTCTAAAAAAAGGGTAGTTCTCCCCCAAAAGGGTGCACAAGGTGCTCAAACACTCCCCCAAAGAGGCTTAGGGAGCACCAACACTCCTTGATAGTGGGTAGGGGAGCACTCCTCTCCAAAATTCATTTTTAGTGGTTCTTTCAGTGTCAAAAGGTTTGTACTCCATGTCAAGTGACTTCTCTTCTTCAAAACTAGTCTTTGGGGTGTCTTAAGTGTCTTTGTAATGTCATTAGAGGTATGACATGGGAAAGATGGCAGTATGATGTTTATGACACTTGCAACACTTGTGGTCAAGATGCGACACTTGTGGCCAAGATGTGACACTTACAACACTTGTAATGACAACACTTGCGACATTATCAAAGTGAGTAATTTTGAGGTGTAACAGATTGCCCCCCAAAGTATGAAGTTAGAAGACGATGATGAATGAAGTACTTTGTAGACTTTTTCGAGCAAGGGTATGGATGCAGAGAAATCGGAAAAAGATGCACACAACCATCAAACAAATATTATGACATGTTTCAAACCCAAGGCAGGCATACCTATGCTTGAGTGATAAATAATTTTTGGGTATGGCCGCCATAAAATACACTGCAGTTCCATAAATATATTGACAAAATAGTATATCCACTGTAGATACAATGTGGATCTATACTCCTATGACTTGAACTGATCGTAGCCATGAAGAATACAAAGTGGATCTACGATATAACAAGACATAGCCACGACCAATGCAAAGTGGATCTATGTAACAGTATATGTGTCATAGTTCAAAAGAACTCCTTCGCAACCTAAGAAAAGTATACATAAGAGTGAAAACTCAACCCAGGGTCTTCTTACCGATATCGATGTAGTAAGAATCTAACTATGTGAATAGATGTCCCGATGTTGGACATGGCAAAGACCACTTGATTACTGGTCAATGATGTAAACCGTTAACAAGCACGAGGGAGATCACCATTGATGTCAATGATTCCCAATTTACTCTAGTACATTCCAACAAATTTGAATGGATGAGCTGAAGTTGAACATCCATGGAATCATTCAATCAGGGGTCAATGATGCAAACCCACTGTCGAACAAGAGGAGGCTTGCCATTGAGGCATGCAAGTCCCAAGGTACTAACTGGTTTCTAAGTCTAAGTCCCGGATAATGTGTTGAAGTCGATAGGAATAGACTCGTCGAAGGAGTGCCTTGTTACCCATGATTTTGGTCAATCTTGATGGTGTATTGATGATGGTGTACTCAGGTTCCTCATAAGAACTTTCTCCTGAGAAAAGTGACATTCTTATCTTCCCATAAAACTTACTTTTGAAAAGAGTTCATAGGTTGCTAATATTCTAGGGTGCGAGAATGACCCATTCTTGTAGGATGCCTTCAGCTAGGGTGCGAACTTCTCGCACTGTGCTACATATCTAGGGTGTGAACTTGTTCTAAAGCTTGGAAAAAGATGAAGACTTGATGGTTATAGAAGGGAATCTTCTAGAAGAATGGGTTGGCATTCGAATGGTTATCCTTTTACTAGTTTCCCTGATATTGTGGGATCATTCTTATCAAACTAACCATCTCATTCTCTTTTATATATTGATGGAATCCTCATGGAAAAGGTTAAGCAAGATTCATTGGAGAATTGATGAAAGAATTGTGTGAAGGACCTAGCTTGAACAGGAGCTTGGAGACTCTAGCAAGTCTATCAAGAGGGATTTGATCTTCTTCATACAAGGATTGATCAAGTGTGTGTGTTGGAGCCAAGAGCCATCGAAAGGAAGCTTGCAACATCAAGGCAATCAGGCTGTATCTTCTACTTTCGATTAATATGATACAGTGGCATGTCCTTTTCCCATAAAGTCATTCTCACTTTATTGTGTAATTCCTTGATCATACACATAAGTTGACAGTTGAATATATTTTTCTATCTTCACTTTGGTTGGTTTGTGTTGTCTTGGTGTTGACCTCACGAGAGCACCGGAGCGAAGCAAGAGCAATATAGACCCTAGGAAGCGATACAAAGGTATGTTACATGTTCCTCCCTACTAGCTAATTCAATGGTCAAAACTTAGGGAAAGAGTCATGTCCTGTCCTGTTTTGTTCTAGATCCAGGTGGATCTAGGGAGATCTGTTAGTGTTTGCACCTATCGATTAGTCCGATAACAGGCCTTGATGTATCCCCCATCAATGAAATGAAACTAACACAAAGATATAATTGGTAGATCAAATGAACTCAAATGAACATGGACTGACATGGGTATTGAAACATGATATTTGTGATGGATGACTCTCGAGGTAGATACTTCCCTTGAACACTGAGGAACAATAGCAAAAACTTAACATGGACCAAAACATGATAATGTAGTGGATGTTGTGACTTTCGTCAGGTGACCCAAAGGAGTAAAATAAACTCAGAAGATTGGCTTAGTGCATAATTTCAGCAGATTAAAATGCGTGCAAAGACAAAGTGTCGTGTTCAAGGGTGACCGTAAGAGTTACTGGTAATGTTCTCAAAAACTGTTTGACTTGCTTCTTTCAATTTTTCCCCCATCCAGATAGACAAGTACCTCTTTTTAATTTAATGAGCTCGATGAGGGTAACACATGCTCGATATGACTCACCTTTGGTAAGTCCCTCTTCCTTTGTTTAACAAACTGGAAGAAGTAAGGGTTCGATCCCGTATGGGACCTTCAATGTATGATCGTTTAATGAGTCCAGAGAAGGTAAACTCGGTGGTTTTTCATATTTAGAGAGTCTGAAAAAAACTTAAAGATGACTCCAATGTTGTCCTTTTTCCTAATTTTAGTCTCATGAGGTTGAAAAAGAGATAAATTATCACTTGAAAGATGCCCTTTCAAACCTTTTAACGAGTGGGAAAGGAAGCAAGATCACTCTACAATCTTTTCATGTTTTTGAGAGTCTGAAAAGAGCTCAAAGATGACTCCAAGGGGTTCCTTTTTCGTGTAACCATGCGAGTCCGAAAAAGTGATAAAAGTCTACTCGGTTACATTCTCATGTTTTTTCGAGCACGAGAAAGAACAAAGACCAAGCTCGATATGCCCCCAGAATGATCATCAAAGGCTGGAGACATGCCCTCCAAGCTTCAATTCATTCACTGACTTTGAAGTTGTCACCAATTTCTCTACTAGATGGAGAAAAAGGATAAGAGTGGATGAAATGAAGGTTCAAGAGAGGTGACTGTTTCATTTTTGAATGAGCTTGACACATGAAAAATAACTATGCTCAGGGCTCCGGGTTCAATCCCCAGATTGTTGTTTCATTTTTTAACGAGCTTGCTACTGAGAAGAGAAACTATGCTCATGACCTCTATTTCATTTTTTAACGATCTTTCTATAGAGAAGAGAAACTATGCTCATGGACTCTCCTTGATCATGGATTCCAAGAGAATAATTCTCTGGAAGAACACCATGTCAAGGGACAAAACTCGATCATGGCTTCCAAGAGATCTTCATTGGATGGAAGAAAATCACTTCGGAAGGAACACATGTTGAGGACCGCGATAGGGGTAAGGAGATCCGGCTCCAATAACCCTACCGAAGAGATCACCATGTCAACTACCGGATTCAAATCATCGGAAGTTGAAGTCATGGGAGACAATGGAGAATCAACATCAGTAAGGGAGATAGAGCGTATATCTTCCTGAATTTCTTCATGAGGGGGAATAAAAGAGGATCGGTGATGGTTATCATCCCGAGGTAGCTCATCAATGCTCAACATTTCCATAATAGATTCATCCGAGGGAAATATTGGGGAAATGTAGTCGATCATAGATGACAAGGAACTTAACCATGATGGCATCGAGTAACTATCGGGTGCTAATAGATGTTGGTCATCTGAAGAGGGAGAAGTGGATTGGATAGAAACATATGATGTTTCGGCTAGACTAAATGGCATAATGTCACCTAGTGCATCGAATTCCAACGATCTAGGTACAATCCAAGGGTTAGATGATTCCAAAGATTGATAAGCCGTGGTCAAAATCATATCGACGGTGGCAATATGATGTGTAGTCAACGAAAGTGGTGTAGGAAAGGTACCCATGAAGCTAGAATATTTCAGTAAGCCAACACCAACGCTTTCATATGTGATCTTGTGATCTCCCAAGAAAGGAATGTTGTTGGTAGTGAGAGTGCGAGCATCGGTAGTGCAGAAATATAATTGATCAACAGTGACAATTTTTCCCTGATGAGGAAATTGTACACATCGAAAGACCGACGAGGCAACAACAGTCATAGCATAAAACCAACTTGTTCCAAGTAACAAGTTGTAATCGAGGGGAGCATTGACCACCTCGACATCAACAGTGACAGTTTTTCCACCCAATTGGATGGGCAGGGACTATAAAATCCCATGGGGATGAAAACCTCGCCCATTGAAGGTGCGTAACATCATTGGGGATTTTTTAAGTGCGGTTGATTTTAAACCTTTCCAACATGCTAAAGACATGACACAAGTAGAATCTCCCTCATCTAGAATAGTATGGTGGATTTGTTGATTGTGAACAACAACATCAACTTGGAAAACAAGTTGGTGGGAGAGTCAAGATGCATAATTGTCTAGGTTAAACATGATATGGTTGGATGACTCAGGATCAACAGAGACAATAGCGGCCAAGATTGTTCTACATTGACTGGGGCAGTGCTATAGAACTTCTAACGCAGACATAGAAAATGATGCTTGAGCCAAATCTTCAACAATGTTGTAGTTCTAGGCGACACGTGAACTAGGATTAAAGGTAGACTTATGGATATTTCTCTTAGGAGGGCGTAAGATAGAGTCGAACATAGGTTTCTCAATCTGAAGTGGTCCATACGGAGGATTAACCGATGGAAGACTAATAGAGGATGGTGATGGATGCAGTAAAGTATCGGTACCGTTAGTGACCTTTCCTTTGTCAAGGTTACCTGGTGTGTCGTATGTCTTAGAGAAAGTGTTAAAATTAATCCCATTAAACATATAAATATGTGCACTTGTCGAGGCCTCATCATGAGGATGACTAGAACTTCCCCCAGGAGAGGGGGTTTGAGCAACCATGGATTGTTGTTGTGGAAAAGGCTGAGTAAGCACAGCGGGTTGTGAATTTCCCTGGAAAATTTTGGCCACTTCATTGCAATCTGGACAGTCTTGAGTGTAGTGATTGTCACCACAAATGATACATGGGAATTTCAGTTTTCATTGTGGTTTCTTTTCTGTAGCAGGCGTTTGAGCTTGATTTGTTGGTTGTTCATTGTTATTAGTATTTATTTATTTATTTATTGTCTTCTTCTTACCTCCAGATTTTTGTGAAGGGGTAGATTGAATTGCATTCACCTCAGAGATCTGAGTTTGGGGGGAGGTAGAGGAGAGTGTTTTCGATTGGGAAGTAGATTGAGTTTTGACGAAACTGATAACACCGTCTGCATGAGATGAGGATGCCAGCTTGGATGGATCATTATTAGCTCGAGAAGCATTTGGAAGCAATCATACAGAGTACCAGATTGTGAATAAACCAAATCTAAGTACTGAGCCCAAGCAATGGTTTATTCCTCGGTGACTGTGCCACCCATAGAGACATCGCGAGTGATCGAGAGTAAAAGTGATTTAGTGAACCATTCCACCAATAATATGTAGGGAATGATTACCATGATTATCCTTCGTCGTCATGTCCACTGATGAATATGGTCAGAGATATGGACAGAGTCAGTTTGACGAAGGGAGGTCAAGAGTTCAATACTCGTCTCGTAGCGAATAGGTAGTTGAAAGTGCGTGAGGAAAGACATGGCAAGGGAGATGAAATCATGAAAAGAAGAACGTCGTAGTTTGATGTACCACTTTGTTGTTGAGCCCGTAAGTGTTTGCTGGAAAAGATGAAAACGTATAGAATCATCCATGAGGGAGTTTGATGAACACCAGAAATGGAAAGTCATCACATGGTTATTTGAATATTCTCCATATTTTTCGTCAAATTTTGGAATATCAGAAGGAAGTTTAGTTGGAATAACTGGCCAAACCGGTGAATGAAAAATAGGATCATTAGTTAACCGAGACAATTCTGAGAGATCCAAAGTCGCAAGGAAAGGTATTTGTCGGTTAATTTGCGGATGATACTAGTGTGGCATAGCAACACTAGTAGGACCATAAACTAGGTTAGGTGGATAGTTGTAACCAGTAGGTCCTCCTACATATGGTTGTTGTTGACCAAGATAAATAGGATTCGATGATGGCTGAGAAAAATTTGCATAACCCAGTGGGTTCTGAGCATTATAAGCCGGGTGATTTGCTTGCCCATGAGGAGGATAAACATTGTGCCCTTGAGGATGGTAAGGAGTAGATCTCAGAGGTGGATACACATTAGGCCCATGGGGAGTATAAGGTTGTTGTGCTTGAGGACTCCAAGTGGTTTTTGGGACTCCTGGATAAGGTTGTCCATAAGATGGTCCAGAAGGAATAGGATTTGAAACTCCTCCTTGTGGGTTATGATATGAGTGCCCCCCAATGTGGGGTTGGGTAAATGTGCCTCCAGAAGATACTCCCCAGGATTGTGAAGGGTTTCCAGTAGACTAAGGTTGCCCCCCTACCAACAGTGGATTAACAATCGGGGTATGACTGGCAAAGGGAGGTTTCCCTCTGGGAAGAACATGAAAAGGGGGATGTCCCCCGGGAGGGGTAATCCTGCCATAGGATGGTGTTCTTCCAGGAGGGATAGATCCGCTATATGGTGGTTGTCCTCCATTCAGTTGTATTTGGCTAGTAAGGGTCTGCATTCTTAGGTGAAAAGATGTCCCAACAGGATCGTGCGGAACATGTGGAGCTGTAGAGTGAAAGTTTGTAAAAGTGGGGGTAGGGATTGAAGTGCCTTGGTAATGAGTAGAGGTGATGATTCCAGCATTAGGATAGACTTCTGCTGACATAATAATAGGGTTAAGGACCTGATCGATGGATTGATTCATAGTTTGACCAGATGGTCCACTTTCAATAGGAGGGTCATGAGGATTAAAGGGTTGTCGAAAGGATTCAAAATGCTCATAGAGATCATGTCTTGATGAAGTCCTCCATATAGAACAAGCAGGTGTGGGATTTGTATCTACTACAGTGGTAGGAAAACCATGAGTCCTATACTCATCACCAAAGGTTGGTTCTGTGGATCCATTATATGTTTCGGTAAAATATCTCTTAGGTAACTGTGGGACCTCTTCATCTATGACGTTCCCAAGGGAGTATAAATGAAGAAAAAGTGGTTCGAGAGGGGTTACTGACATAGATGTAGTGCTAGGAGTGAGATTCTCAACCATAACCAAAGCACCTTGTGAATTATCTAACGGAGGAGAAACAACACTCCCAGTGTCAAATTGATTTTCTACCTCTCCACCGTAGTTGTCTTATGGAGGGTTAGGAGGTAAGGGTTGGTAGCCTTCTGGAGGCATCCCTTGCATCCTACACAATCGACGAACACCTTTATCATCTAAAGGCTCAATTTTGGAGAATAATAGTACACGCTGAAAATCTAAGGCCAAATAATGAAAAGAAGCAGCATACGCTAATAAAATCTAGGAATCAAAACCAAGCAAACAAAAATTCTCTCGATGATCGTACTAATTGGTGATGAAATCCAACGTCCCATGATCAAGTCAAGAAGGGACTAGGATATGGTGGAATAGTTACAATGGCGACCTTCTTAATGGACTTTTACCTTGGTGCAAGCTTCCACGCAGTAATTTTGGATTTACCCTCCAAGGAGCTCGAGTGAGTTTGACCAATGTTTGTTCCAGGTATAGTGAGACTTCCCTTCACTATCACCTCGTGTAAGTACCTAAGGATTATGGAAACTAAGTACACCAACTCCAAGTCAACCCTTGGGCAGGTACAGTCGACCGTTCGTTCTGAACGCATGGGCATGATAACAAGTCTGAAATCAACTCGAGAGGCTCCCACACATAATCGTGGGTACACATTCAAGTGACCCCCAATATACGATTTGACCACTACAAACAGTTGAACCATAGAGGGATAATATTTGTAACTCACCTGAATGTGACCTCATGTGTAACCCCTGTGTGAGAGCGGGATCCTAGAAAGCCTATACGACAATTGGATTTGACTCTCCCTATCTCAGGATGTTAATGTTTATTTTGAAAAATTTGGAGAGTTGTACTCACAGCCTAATCCAAAGTGATAATCCTAGTCTAATGGTGGAAGATCCTAAAACCAAAAATGTTCTAGATAATTTTTAGTTAGAGTTCATTTTACGGATGTTCTTTACTCAAAGGGTGTATGAAAATGAAACTTGATGGTATGATGACTCAATTCCCAAAAAATGCTCAAGAATATGATAAATAGTCATTTATTTCGATGAATGGCTATTTAAGGGAAGGAGAAAAGTTGTTTTCACCATCAAACACTAAAATGCAATGTCCTCATATAGTGGTTTCTCAATCAAATCCAATGGAATGCTAAAAAATTCAGAAATTCTTTCCAATATCCAAACCAATCACTAAAATATGTCCTTTTGTTTATAAGTGAATGATAATCAAATGTAAGACTTCTAATGTCAATCAGACTTCAGGATTAAACAATCAGAAGCAAACCTCACACAAAACAAAAATACACTCTCATCGTGAAATAGACAAGAAGGACAAAGATAACCAAATTGCAAACAAGAACAAAAAAAAAAACCTCAAACAAAAGAGAAATTATGGAAAGTTGACCTCAAAGATCAAATGAAAAGGTTCACAAACCTTTGGATTTCCTCACAAAAGTTTTCATTCAGTGAGGTAAAGGAGAAGAAAACAACAAGTTAACTCTAGGTCAGCAAAGACAAAGAGTGGCTTCAAGGCAAGGAAAGAAAATGTCAAATACCCAAAAAAGAAGAGATCAATCCTTAGAAATTAGGGTGTTAAAAGCCAATACCAAGATGGATTGAGAGTAGGAGGCCCTGAGCAAATGCAAAATGCAAAAACTGAACCTAGAAAATTGAAAACCTAGATGATTTTCACTGAAAATGGGATAGCGCTCTAGTGTAAGGGGTACCAGAGCGTTCCAACACTCTGTGTAAGATGAGAAGGGAGTGTTGGCACTCTTATATAAAGGGAAGGGGAGCACTCTACTGCAAAAGCTTAGAACAATTCCCAGAAACTCAAAAACTCAAGGAAATTCAGTCAATCAAGGTGATCCTGATGACATAATGAGGCAATCAAACAAATCCAATAATAAAAATGACAATATGGAGAAGGTAAAATCAGTGGGAAAAGGGCCAAAACAAGATCTAGGAATGGAAACAAAAATCAGAGCTCCTCCCCAGTCGAGTCACCAATTTCTATTGTAGGTGAATCCCCCTGCGGACAAGTGGATTCCCTCTTGGTCTCTAGACTCCTAAGGCCAAGACAAAAAAGTTCTTAACATCGAAACTGAATTCCTTTTAGATCTAATAAAGTTAATGAATGAAAGAGAAGGAGAAATATATGTACCTTATTAGCAACTCTTGTCCTTGCAAATTCCTGGCTGAGCTTCGATCCCGAGCTCCCTGATAGGTCCTGTAGAACAAACAATGATACAATGGAATTCCTACTCTACTGATATTATCTCAAATATATATCCATCTACTGCAAACAAAATCATATGGAACAAGAACAAGTTTGAAAGAAACAGGCCAAGCATTTATTATTAATGAGAACAAGTAAAGATACTTACAATCCTTTGAATGAAGGTGCAACAACTTCTTCCAGTTCTCCTTGTCCAACCCCTTTGCTCAAGTAATCTACACTGATTTATTTGATGAAATCTCACTCTTGAGATCATAATTTTCACATCTCCAATATTTTCCATGTCAATACCACTTATAGGATCATAAGTTTGGTACCAATCTCTAGTCTCTTCTTCATGTCAATACCACTTATAGGATCATAAGTTTGGTATCAATCTCTAGTCTTTACTCCATGTACCTTTCACCATGAGAAGGCAGCCTTATATAACCTTGGAGAGGTCCAACCACTTGAGAGATCTTTGGGATAAGTTGAGGATTTCTCTTCTTCAGTTGAGGATATTCCCTAAGATCATGCCTTGACCATCTATTTGAATCCAACCACCTTCAGGAATTGAAGGATTCTTCCCTGATTTTCCTAAACAAACCCAGAATTAGCTTAAAAAAGGGGAGTGCTCCCCCAAAAGGGTGCACAGGGTGCTCAAACACTCCCCTAAAGAGGCTTAGGGAGCGCCAACACTCCCTGACAGTGGGTAGGGGAGTGCTCCTCTCCAAAATTCATTTTTTAGTGGTTCTTTTAGTGTCAAAAAGTTTGTACTCCCTGTCAAGTGACTTCTCTTCTTCAAAACTAGTCTTTGGGGTGTCTTAAGTGTCTTTGTGATGTAGTTAGAGGTACAACATGGGAAAGATGGTAGTATGATGTTTATCACACTTGCAACACTTGTGGTCAATATGCGACACTTGCGAACAAGATGCGACACTTACAACACTTGTAATGACGACACTTGTGACACTATCGAAGTGACTAATTTTGAGGTGTAACAACAGTGTGACAAGCAAAGGTCATTGCACACTACTAGTAGAACACAGTGTGACATCGTCACACTGGATTAGTCAACTAGAATGTGATGTCTGAGGGTTGTCGCAGGATGCCAATATGGTGTAGTGCGATGATCTCTATAAATAAGAAAAAAATGGGAGAAAGAGAAAAAATCTAATTGAACTTCCAGGCCCAGGTAGTCCAAATGGATCACCCACAGACTCAAAGAGTGAATTTAATCAGAAGAAGGCAGGCTAAAAGAAAATGGGAAGAAAAAAATCAAAAGGAAGTTGTATCTCCAGTGGAGTCACTAATTTTTTTATGGGATTAATCGGGAAATTCGGACATAAATAGATCTCCCTAAATCCAACTAGATCTATAACAAAACAAAACATAATACGATGCTTTCCCTAAACTCTAACTATTGAGTTTACTAGTTAACAAGATATAGGAAACATACCATTTAAATGTCTCTTCCTCTTGTCATTGTCATCCTAGCTCCACTTTGGTGCTCCTGTGATATTGAATCTGCAAGGGAACACAATCAAACCAAAGTGAAAGAAATCCAATATACTCAACAAGAACTTATGCATGTGATCAAGGAATCATACAATAAAATAAGACAAGTTTTATGGGAAAGAAACATATCACTGTATTATATTAAAGTGAAGGTGGATATTACAACCAAATCCTTGATGTCACAAGGTCCCCTTTCAATGACCCTTTTCTCCAATACACACACTTGCTCCAATCTTGAATGAAGAAGATCCACAATAACTTGATAAACTAAAATGAAGCTCTCAAGCATACTCTATTGCATAATTCTCCATCCAATCTTAACCTATTCCATCTTAATCAACATTGCTTAACCTTTTCCATGAGATATCCCTCTTTATATAGGGTAAAAATAGATGGTTGAGGAGATTAGGATGATCCCACCAAATCAGAGAAGCGAGTAAGATCCAAACCATTCGAACGCCACCTCATCCTCTAGAAGATCCCCTTCTAGAACTTTCGTGAAGTTTTGAATTTTCCTTGGCTTTTGACATCGTCACACCCTATCTATAGTGTCACCTGCAGAGAAGTCGCAGCCCAACTCTAGAGAAGGGGGTGATGATCAGGCATCGTCGCACCCTGTGCCTTTTTCATCCTGTATCCAATCTCTTTCCTCATGAAAACAGATTCTTTTTGGGAACGTGAACACATGTTTGTCAATGGATCACTAGGGTGACCAAACTAATGTGTAGCACCTTCCTCCACACGTCTTTCTCCCTTCTCTGCAATTATCGTAGAAATTTCAGAAGGAAGAATGTCCCCCTTTAGAGAATCAAACAAACGTTTTACTAAAACTGGAAGAAGTAAGGACACAAAAAAAACATAAATTAGATCAACATCAACAAATTTTTAAAAGTTGGTTTGATACAAGTTCGTCCTCATAAATAAATTTTAATGTAGGGGATTTGGTCCTCAAATGGGACAAAGCACACAAGAATAAAAGTGAACATACTAAGTTTCAAAACCTGTGGCTAGGGCCTTTCATCATTTCAGAAAAATAGGGTCCTATTTCTTTTCGTTTGCACAACTTAGAGGTACATCCAGACACTTTTTCAGTGAATGGACAGTCTCTCAAGAAATAATTCACCTGAGAAAATCAGACTTACCCAACTCTAAATATCTCTAGATTTCGTTTTTCTTTTGTTTTATTTTTTTTTTCATTTTCTTTTTTGGTTTTTTGTGTTTCCTTAATAATTATTTTTGAATCACAGTTCATTATTGAGGGGAATTAGATATTTCACTAGAAACAGTTGAAACAGTTCAATGCATCTACACATTAAGTTCTAAACTCGGATAAGTTATGATAAGTCTTTGCCAAATCATTGTTCTCGATTTTTGTCGAAGTCTAAGGGAAATTTGATTATATTTAAAACTTCTTACGCCATCCCAGTTATAATGAGATCAACTCAAAGTGCTTCCCCATACCTGAGATCATTTCTTAATTGAAATATAAATGTCCAAATCATGATGAAATTATCAGTTCTCACAGAACAAAAAACCATATTAATGATCAATCCTATAATTTCCTGTCCGTGAAATCTTTAGTATCACCCCGCTCTCTCATTATCATGAAGCTTCTGAAAATTTTATAGAGTGGAAACAATTTAATGTGTGGGAATTGTGTTTAAACCCATCGGGATACTGAACATGTATGATGGCAGTGGGTAAATGCACACATGATACCAAGACAACTTCACTGGGGTATTGAACAGGCCTGCTGGTAGCGAAGCAATGTCAGGTTCAAGATCCTTCGGGTATGTTCTTAAATTGATCGGATATCAAGATATTTTTATCATAGATGGATGAATTTTGAATGGGATCAAAGTACTGGAGAGGGTTAACTGACATCCCTGTTGAGTCTATAAATGCCTTCTGGCAGCAGTGTGTCTGTCAACGGTATTGGAGTTGCTTGTATAAATATCATTACCCTTTTGATCGAAATGAAATTTTGGATTACAATCTTTTGGAAAAACTTTCTTCGATGGTGTGATTGTGTTAATTTTTCTGAGTTAATGTCAAAACATTTTATTTGTTTCTTAATTTCTTTTAGTAACTATCTGATTTATCTTTTACCTGATATGACGTTTTGATGATGCAAAGATAATTGCTTCACCCAGTGATCCGCCATTGTTGGAAACTAGATCTTCGTGTCGTTTTCATTGATATTTAAAACATAGTTTTGAAGAAAGAAAAATTTTAATAGCTACCTCTTTGTGTATGCGAAGACTTCAATTATGATTTTTGTTTAAAACAAACACTTGATTGTTTGTTGTGTGTTTTTGAGTTTATTTCTTTCAATAAATCTCTCTCTCTTATTCTTGTTCAATTTCATGACTGTTTAAGAATGAGATTGAAACAAGCTTGGTCTAAACAAATCATACAAATTCTAAAACTTCTCCTTATGAAATTGGATGAGTCTTTAAAAAACACCTAATGGTCTTAAGAACCTTAAAGGGTATTGAGCATATCATTTTGTGAATTACAATTAGTATATGAGTTGATCACATTTGGGTTATGCCTTAATCATTTTTTTATTTGGGGTTTTGATTGTCACCTACCACATCCATGATCGTTGTTTGAAACTAAACTTTGATTTAATTTTAAAATTTGAATGATATCCCCTATTGTCATATCATAGTCTAATCATTATTGTACAAGACTATAAGCCATGCTATGAAACAATTATACCCGCGTCTTGTTGGCTTGAGTGTGCATTCATTGCATCATTGGTGGTGATTTGTTTTTGGGGTTAGGTTCTGAATAGAGGAGATGGTTGTCGATTATCCGTGTTCTATGGTTTAGTATTCAATCAACAACCCGAGTGGTGGTTATGGTGGTCTTCTCCTGAAACCTTAGTTATCGTGCCACCTCTGAAAATGCAGAACTTATCGGGTGGTTTCAAGAACATGCCCCTCTTTGCTACATCTGCTGGTATATTGTGACCAAGTCCATGGCCCCTGTGGTAAGGATAGAGCCGAATGGCTCATAGGAATTTCTCTCCCACAATTATGTTGTGGATGATCTCATGGTCTTTGGGTGGGTTAAGTTCATATAGTCATTGAGGGATTTAACCTTGAAGTCGCTCAAGCTTTCACCCAGACCTTAGACGGTACTAGGTCCAAAATAATCAATTTACAGTTTCTAGTCAGTGAGGAATCGATTGCAGAAGCCACGGGGTTGTCCCAAGAAGGAGATCGTTGGTTCAAGAATCTCAAATTCAAAGGTATCCCTTGGAACCATTAATGATTTCTAATAAGTCACGCTACGATGTCAAAGGTACACCCATAATTGTCAAAGGATGGAGATAACTGACAAATTTTCATGGATAGGAATGGTTTTGTTCCACTCACACTTGAAACATTAAGTGAATTACCCTTGTGTTTTGATGAACCCACCAACCCTTTCCCATCGAATCACTCTCTGCAAGACCTTCATGTCAAATTGAAAGAATACCCTGTGTCATTTAATAAAGCCCTTGTTGATTGCATAAATCAACCAGAGGCACAAATTTGTTCCTAAAAAATATTTAGAGGATGTGTTGGATAAATTGAAGGGCAAGGTCTCTATTACTCCTAATCCTGGGGAAGATGTGGTTGATATAAATGAAATTAAAACCACAAAGCAGGGAAAACATAAAACACATAGGGTTCCAAATATTGATTTCAAGAACAAAAGGAAGGACTGACTCCTTTCCAGAATGGTCAGGAATCATCATCACAACCACGAAAATATGATCCCTATCATTGATGTTGAATACCCGATCTCTTTTGATGATATTAGTGTTGATTCACCCCAATACGATTTCATTTTTAATTTTCCTCCTTTTTTAAAGGAACAAGAAGGTTTCTCGTGTATTCAGTGTGACCTCAAAAGGATTATGGAACAGGGTAAACCTCTTACTACAGATCAAACTCGTCCATTGCCAAATCTAGAACCAGTGTATTGTGAAAGTTATTTTGACTGGATCCAAAGATACTATCGAGACATCCCTTACCTATAGGCTCAATTGAATCAATTAATGACTCAGAACTCAATTCTAGAAAAGGAAAATGATTATCTCAGAGCTTGCATCCGATCAAATTTTCTCAAAGCCAACAAATGTTTCAAGAGATCGGGAGATGTGACTATAAAAAACTTCAACAGTTTCAATGCTATTGTAAATTCATATTTGTCTCATTTTTCCCTTTCAAATTTCTAATTGGTAAATACTTTTCTTGTAATTCACGACTGGATTGTGTTCGGATAATAAATGAATTCGTTTTTATTTAGACCAACTACAAAATTGAAGATTTTGTAGCTTGTCTTTTAAATTTATTTATTCAATTGTTTTTTAATTTAGATTTCATTTTTCTTTGTCTCGGGTGAACAACAGGTCAATGTGAAATGATTAATAGAACGAGTCAAAAGTTGGGAATATAATGGACTTGTAAATTTCATTTTTGAAAAACAATGTTTTAATGATGTAACTATTTTGGATTAATGATTTCAACAGGCTTATCTTTATGGTTATTTTGTTTCAGTAAATTCTTTTTAAATTAGATCTATCTCTATCTTGCATGATATGAGGAACAAACTAGGAACTTGTTTTAAATAGAATTGCTTTCCCAGAGAGAGGGGATATTCCTCTTGGACCATATGATGGACTTATTATTCTGAAACTATATGAGATACAATTTAGTCTTTGGCTTTCGTCCTTTTGTAGAATGTGCAATGTTATTATTGTTTCTCATATAATTTCTGGACATGAAAATTTATTTGTATTGAACTAGCTTTAGACTGTTCTGCATATAACTTTTCATGTTATGTTTTTCCTTATGTGGTTCATTATATTTTGGTTCTTTTAATATCTATCACTGATCGTCTATCTATGCATCTTGAGTTTACATCTAATGTTGGGCAGTTGGTAATACCATTTGCTGAGAGTTGGAGTTTATTTCGCTTTCAACTATTGGACATTTTAAAGTCACATGAGATCAAATCTGTTTTTCTTTTTGTTATCATAGACTTGTTCTGAAATATAAAATACGTCCTTGAGTTGTTTAAGGAAGTATCATTCTTTCTTTTGTCATAGATTTATACTTGACACAGGTTAAGAGGAGCTTATACAAACACATAAAGACGAATAGCTTAGTATTGTTGATCATCGTTAGGTTAGTTAATTTATATTTTATTTTAGTTGTTGATTTGTGAATGAATAATGATTACATCATTTAAACGTTAAATTCTTTTTCCATTATCGTTATATCATTTATAATCTTATTCACTCATTTTTTATTATTTTGTCATTTATAATACAAAAACAGTTTCGTTTATTTTTCATCTTATTTTGATCCATTAGTTAAAAACAATAATTTTCACGAGGCTTTATTTAAACCTTATAATTGTATATATCTATTGTATATAATACTACTATTAGTTAAGCAATTCTATTAAATTGTTGATTGATAGAATTGTAAATTTAGTTAGTTTACATCTTTTAATTATTTTATAATCCTAGTTGGCTAACGGAGCCATAAAACTCGTCAGGGTAGATTAATCCAAATGGATTAGGTTAAATAGACAACCCCAGTATCGATATTCCCTTTTTGTTGATGGTGTGTCATAAACTCTCATCAACAAATGGCGCTAGAAGTAGGGCATGAAAGTCATTGATGGAACGAGGAGGCCATAGGACTCCCCCAAACAATTCTTCTCCTATCATGACGCGTAGTCGCTCAGACCCTAACTTTATACTTGATCCAGCTACTACATCATAAACTACACCTGGCATTCCCAACGAGCCAGTTACACCACTTCCTCAAGGGATTGATTTACAATAAATTGTCCACCAGTCGATTTTGAGAACTCAAAGTGCTTTTTCCCGAATCAGATAGCCTGGTAGACATCTAAATCAACCCCTTAATTTCTCCAATATGTAAGAACAACCTCTTGACACTGGTATTCCTGATAAGACATTAGGTTGTAATATCATTGATACTTCTGAGGCACTAATCCTAGGTGTTGGCGGATCTGGTCTCCCACCATCACCACTTGGTTCTTCTCCACCCTCTTCAAGAGAGGAATCCTTGGACGAAGGAAGTTATTCATCTAAACAATCTCAATCTTCATCTCCACTAACTCCCATTGCTAACCAAAATAATCCTACCATATCTTGGATTGATCAAGATGTCATGGAAGTACCTGGACCCCAACACCCATTACCCGAACATTCGGAAAAGTGGCTACCCAAATTCGACCCATATCTGAAGTAATCAGTTGAGGATCATATCAAGAAATTCATGTTAGCTGTTAGGCTCTGGAGCATCGAGCACGAGGATGCCATGTGTAGGTTATTCCCTTACACTTTTGAGGGAAATGCCTCAACCTGGTATTTTGCGCAACAACCCCAAACTATCATCTCTTGGGATAAGTTTGAAACCTTCTTTCTAGAAAATTTTGGAGATGATAAATCTCTAGAATTTCTCATAATGGAGATTTCTAGAATGAAAATGAACCCTAAAGAAAAATTCAAGGATTTGAACCAGATATTCCTCACATTAAATAAAAAAAATCCTTGTAGATTCGATGTCTGCGGAAAACTTGACTATTTCATACTATACTAAGGCCCTACATAACAATATATCTATATGGGTTAAAAGGTCCAAAAAGAAAACATTACTAGAATCCTTTTAGGAGGCGGTCCTCATCGAGAAGGACATTCTGAGTTTAAAAGATAATTTAAATGTTGAGGTTGAAAAAACCTCCTCTTCTAAAAAGAAAATAGAAATTCTCACTAGACCTCCTCAAAGTAAAAATCAACAAGAGACTTTAGACTTGGAAAGTTTACAGAAAGCTTTCCAAAAATTATCCAATCAGGTCATAGAATTAAAAATATCTGATGAAGAAGGATCTACAAGTAAAGGAAGTTTTAGACCACCTTTCAGGAAACCTTTTCCTCCAAACTGACCAAACTTGACCACAAAAGGTCTGAACTTAGAAGGACTACAATATGATTTACAAGCAATACTGGAAGCACATGATAACCTTGTTTCTGTAGCTTCTGAAAATCAAGATGACACGGGTGAAGAAGAAACACCTGATGAGGAGGACTCGCCTCCTTCCGTTTTCAGACATTTTTCAAACAACATCTTTAAAGCAAATTTTGAAACTCTCCATCCTTATAACACTCGAAGTAAAGTACAAAACAAACTTCCACCTGAAAAAAGTAGGAATATGGTAACCAAACAGCCAAAACAAATTGAAACCAAACAAAACCCTATTTCCAAAGTTTTAGAATATTATTTAGTTGAAGATCTTAAAAAACTAAGGGAAAATATATTAGTTTTTGAATTACTTAAATTCCCTCTTATCCTATAGAAAATACTCCAGTATAGCTGAGAATAATAAAAAGAATGATCTTATGAGCAAAAAATCAATAGAAAATAACCCAAATAAAACAAAAGATGTCTCCCGTAAAAAATCATCTGAAAATAAGGATAAAAGGGACATATCAGAGAAAATTGTAGGAAATGTAAATAAGACTATTTCAGGTACAACCATAAAAAAACAACAGAATTTTGTTGTCTCATCATGAAAAAATGTACCGCCTTTCTTGTTAACTCTCGAAATTTTCAACAGAAATGTACATAACTACATGGTTGATTCTGGTGCCTCATCAATTGTAATGCCTCTATCTACGTGTCAGAAAATTAATGCTGAAGTAAAACCTTCTGATTTAAAGATAATTCAATTAGACTGAACTACTGTGAAGGTCAATGGTGAACTTAAGAGTGTATTGATAGGGTTGTCATCTAACCCAAAGGTCCACCAAGTAATTGATATAATTGTTTTTGATATTCCAGAATTTTATGGCTTATTTTTTAGTAGAGATTGGTCAGAGCAGTTGCATGGTTATTTTTCTATGGATTGGTCTCATCTGTCGCTATCAGAGAAAGGCCAACCTAACAAGATCAAGATAAACAAATAATGTTACCTCAAATACATTGTTACAGATTTAAACGATCCCAATGAGCCTTTTATTACTGTTGTAAATACAATTAAGGCCCAGGGAATGAATATTTGTTTTGGAAATTTCATGAATGAAATATCCTCTATCATTGACCTAGACCAACAAGCTAAAATATCAGCCTATACTCAGATGACAACTCTGAAAACTAAACCGAACATTGTTGATGACAAAGAAATTTGGTCATTATACATTGATGGATATAAATCCCGGGAAGAGGTAGGCGTTGGTTGTGTACTGATCGATCCCAAAGGTAATAAAACATTTATTTCCTGTCGATTAGAATTTGAATGTACTAAAACATATCAGAATATGAAGCACTCCTACAGGGACTAAAGAAGGCATTGGATCTTGACATGCAAAACTTGGTAGTATTCAACGACTCTGAAATCGTTTTCAAGCAGGTAAAAAATTTTATTCATGGTTTATCACCTCATCTGAAAAACTACCAAACTGAGGTGTGGAGCCTAATACCTAAATTTATCACTTTTATCATAAATTCCATTCCTAGGTCAAGTAATTCGGAAGCTGATTTATTAGCTAATGTTGCTTCAAAATTATTGTATGTTGAGGGTCTTTTTCCTAACACATTCTTGATTTAATTGTTATTTAGGCCATCGATTCCCGACAACATCACCAATTGGCGAGTGTTCGATGACGATCAACAAATAATCAATTTTATGCATATGGTGGAAACTTTCCAATATGTGATAATCGATGAAAGCACCCACAATGAAAACCTTTGATATTTCACGGTAATATCTGACCCTCATTCTGCGGAGATATCATCCAAACTGGTAAAATCTATCCCCAAATCTGTTGTTGGATTAGATAATTTTTATGATTTACATGACAAGTTTAGGGGGGTAGTTAATTGCAAAACAAATAGTTCCTCATTACTATATGAAACTATAAATTTAGGAACGCAAGATAATCCTCAAAATATCAATCTAGGAAAAGGGTGTTCTGAATAATAGAGATATGCATTCATAAAATTGTTCAAATAATTCAAAGATGTGTTTGCTTGGACATATGATGATCTAAAAAAATTTGATCCAAACATAAAAAAAATTGATCCTAAATTAGAACACACAGTAAAAAAGGAACTAAATAAATTACTCACCACCAAGATCATTTTTCTAGTCCGGCATACTTAGTGGGTATCCAACTTAGTCCCGGTAAGAAAGAAAAATGGGGAAATTTGACTTTGTGTCGACTTTCGTTATTTGAACCGAGCCTCTGATAAAGACAATTACCATGTTCCCCCAATGGAACAAATTTTTCAAAAAGTATCCGATTCTGAGAAGCTATCCTTATTAGATGGTTTTTCAGGGAATAACTAGGTCCTTGTGTCTCCATCAGATCAATTGAAAACCACTTTTCATACCTCATGGGGCACTTACACCTATATAAAAATGCCTTTCGGATTGATTAATGTCGAGGCGACCTTCCAGAGGGAAATGTACATTGATTTTCATGGCCTTATCAATCAATCAGTTATGGTCTACCTGGATGATGTCGCTATCTTTTCAAAGAACAAGAAATATCACTTGTCGCATATTAGGTTTGCATTAGAACGATGTCATAAGTTTTCTATTTCACTCAATCCTAAGAAATTAGTCTTTGCAGTAGAACAAGGAAAATTACTTGGATTTATAGTCTCTAAAGATGGAATGATAATTGACACCGAACAAACCCAAGCCATTGCCAACCTTCCTCCACCTTCTTCCAAAAAGGCAATGGAATCCTTTCTGAGTAAAATAAATTTTGTGAGACGATTTGTTCCAAGTTTTTATGAGATGGTTAGAAATTTACAAAACTTGACAAAAAAGGATGTTCTATACAAATAGGGATCATGGGAGAATCAAGATTTTAATTCCATTAGAAAAGCTATAATCGAAGCTCCCTCCTTGATGAATCCTAATTTCTCCCAGGATTTCACATTGTATACTTTTGAATTCGACAGATCTTATGTTGTTGTGCTCACACAGAAAAATGTTGAAAACAACAAGATACCTATTTCATTTATGAGATCCGTGTTTAAAGGAGCAGAATTAAATTAGCCCACAATATATCAACATGCATACGTTTTTTTCAAAGAAGTTAAACATTTCATATCTTACCTTTTGAAATCCAGGATAAAAGTCGTCGTTCCTTACCCTGTTGTAAGAAATCTGTTGGTGCAGAAGGAGCTAGGGGAGAAAAGGGAAAATTGGATGGCATCCCTTCAGGATTATGATCTCAAAATAGTACCTGCACAAATTGTTAGAGATCAAGGCCTTTGCAAATTGGTAGTTGATTCAGTTGAAAAATTAGAAAATCAAATAACATCAACTGCAAATATGCATAACAAAACACAAATCTGTTGTACACAAACTATGTCTAATTCATCGTATGATGATATCGGATTTTATTTGCTGCATGAAACTGCTCCTCGTAACCTTGATCCAAAAAATAGAAGAGTACTAAGGATTAGATCTACATATTTTCAATTAATTAATGATATATTGTTTCGAAAGAATTTTGATGGTGTTTTTCTGCGTTTCCTAGAAAAAGAAGAATCCAAAAAGGTTTTAGATGAACTGCATTTCGACGATGTCAGGGGTAATTTTGGTGGAGATAAGACCACCCACAAAGTACTTAGGGTTGGATACTATTTCCCACCTTATTTAAATATTCTCACAGTTTGTCTTGCAAATGTATAATCTGTCAAAAGGCTGCAGGATGGGTCAAGAAGGTTGCTTTCCCTTTACAGCTTGTTACAATAGACATGCCATTTTAGCAGTGGGGCCTAGATATTATAGGACCCATTAATCCACCTTACTCATAGAAAAACAGATATATTATTACAAAAAATATTATTTTATGAGGTGTTATGAGGCTTTACCATTAAAGGTAGTAAACACGAGTCAGGTAGTTTCAGTTTTAAACTCTCATATTATCACTCGTTTCGGAATACCTGAGTGTTTATTTTTCGACAATGCTTCTTATTTCTCTTCCCTGGATATGAGTGTCTTTTCTTTAGAAAAAGGGATTAATCTAAAATACTCTGCTAGTTATTACCCCCAAGGAAATGGTTTGGTTGAGTCAACAAATAAAAATATGATCATAATAATAAAAAGAATAGTGTCGGAAAATCATAAAAATTGGCAAAATGTGTTCTATAAATAACTTTGGTCTAATAGAGTCACACTAAAATCTTCCATCAATAATTCTCATTTCTTCCTCGTTTACGAAAGAGAATCCATCCTTCCTCCACATGTCTTGATCCCTTCTCTGCAATTATCGTTGAAAGTTCAGGAGGAAGAATGTGCCCCTTTAGAGAATTAGATAAATTCTTTACTAAAACTGGAAGAAGTAAGGACACAAGCAAAACATAAATTATATCAGCATCAACAAATTGTTAAGAGATGGTTTGATACAAATTCTTCCTTAGAAAGAAATTTTAATGTAGGGGATTTGGTCCTCAAATGGGACAAATCACACGAGAATAAAGGAGAACATACTAAGTTTCAAAACCTGTGGGTGGGGCCTTTTGTCATTTCAGAAAAATTGGGTCCTAGTTATTTTCGTTTGCACAACTTAGAGGGAAAACCATACACTTTTCCAATGAATGGTCGGTCTCTCAAGAAATACTTCACCTGAGAAAATCATACTTACCCCCCTTTAAATATCTCTAGCTTTCGTTTTTCTTTTGTTTTATTTTTTGTTTTTCATTTTTTTTTTTTCTGTTTCCTTAATAATTATTTCTAAATCACAATTCATTATTGAGGGGAATTGGATATTTCACTAGCAGCAGTTGAAATATTCCAATAAATCTGGACATTAAGTTCTGGACATTAAGTTCTAAACTCATACTAGTTATCATAAGTCTTTGCCAAATCATTGTTCTTGGTTTTTGTTGAAGTCTCAGGGAAATATGATTATCTTTAAAACTTCTTACATCGTCCTAGTTGTAATGAGAACAAATCAAAGTGCTTCCCCATCCCTTAGATTATTTCTTAATTAAAATCTAAATGTCCAAATCATGATGAAAATTATCAGTTCTCAAAGAACCAAAAACCATATTAATGATCCTAGCTGTGAATTCTTTAGTATCACCCCACTCTCTCGTTATCATGAAGCTTCTGAAAATTTTATAGAGAGTTGGAAACAATTTAATGTGTGTAAACCTTCCATGATACTGAACAGGTATGTTGGTAGCGGGTAAATGCACACATGATACCAAGACAACTTCGTCGGGGTACTGAATAGGCCTGCTGGAAGTGAAGCAATGTTGGGTTCAATATCCTTTAGGTATGTTTTAAATTGATCAGATATTAAGATATTTTTATCATAGATGGATGACTTTTGAATGGGATAGAAGTACTAGAGAGGGTTAGATGAAATCCCTACCAAGGATATAAACGCCTGCTGGCAGCAATGGCCATGTCAATGGCATTGGAGTTGTTTGTATAAATATCATTACCCTTTTGATCGAAATGAAATTTCGGATTACAATATTTTGGAAAAACTTTCTTCGATGGTGTGACTGTGTTAATTTTTCTGAGTTAATGTCAAAATGTTTGATCTATTTCTTAATCAATTTTAGTAACTATCTGATTTATCTTTTCCTTGATATGAATTTTTGATGATGCAGAGATAACTGATTAACCCAGCGAGTTGCCATTGTTGACAGACAGATATTTGTGTCATTTTCATTGATATTTAAAACATAGTTTTGACGGAAGAATTTTTTTAATAGCTGCCTCTTTGTGTATGGAAAGAATTCAATTATGATTTTTGTTTTAAAAAATCGCTTGATTGTTTTTTTTGTGTTTTTGAGTTTATTTATTTCAATAAATATCTCGCTTATTCTTGTTCAATTTCATGATTGTTTAAGCATGAAATTGAAACAAGCTTGGTCTAAACACATCATACAAATTNATACAAAGGTATGTTACATGTTCCTCCCTACTAGCTAATTCAATGGTCAAAACTTAGGGAAAGAGTCATGTCCTGTCCTGTTTTGTTCTAGATCCAGGTGGATCTAGGGAGATCTGTTAGTGTTTGCACCTATCGATTAGTCCGATAACAGGCCTTGATGTATCCCCCATCAATGAAATGAAACTAACACAAAGATATAATTGGTAGATCAAATGAACTCAAATGAACATGGACTGACATGGGTATTGAAACATGATATTTGTGATGGATGACTCTCGAGGTAGATACTTCCCTTGAACACTGAGGAACAATAGCAAAAACTTAACATGGACCAAAACATGATAATGTAGTGGATGTTGTGACTTTCGTCAGGTGACCCAAAGGAGTAAAATAAACTCAGAAGATTGGCTTAGTGCATAATTTCAGCAGATTAAAATGCGTGCAAAGACAAAGTGTCGTGTTCAAGGGTGACCGTAAGAGTTACTGGTAATGTTCTCAAAAACTGTTTGACTTGCTTCTTTCAATTTTTCCCCCATCCAGATAGACAAGTACCTCTTTTTAATTTAATGAGCTCGATGAGGGTAACACATGCTCGATATGACTCACCTTTGGTAAGTCCCTCTTCCTTTGTTTAACAAACTGGAAGAAGTAAGGGTTCGATCCCGTATGGGACCTTCAATGTATGATCGTTTAATGAGTCCAGAGAAGGTAAACTCGGTGGTTTTTCATATTTAGAGAGTCTGAAAAAAACTTAAAGATGACTCCAATGTTGTCCTTTTTCCTAATTTTAGTCTCATGAGGTTGAAAAAGAGATAAATTATCACTTGAAAGATGCCCTTTCAAACCTTTTAACGAGTGGGAAAGGAAGCAAGATCACTCTACAATCTTTTCATGTTTTTGAGAGTCTGAAAAGAGCTCAAAGATGACTCCAAGGGGTTCCTTTTTCGTGTAACCATGCGAGTCCGAAAAAGTGATAAAAGTCTACTCGGTTACATTCTCATGTTTTTTCGAGCACGAGAAAGAACAAAGACCAAGCTCGATATGCCCCCAGAATGATCATCAAAGGCTGGAGACATGCCCTCCAAGCTTCAATTCATTCACTGACTTTGAAGTTGTCACCAATTTCTCTACTAGATGGAGAAAAAGGATAAGAGTGGATGAAATGAAGGTTCAAGAGAGGTGACTGTTTCATTTTTGAATGAGCTTGACACATGAAAAATAACTATGCTCAGGGCTCCGGGTTCAATCCCCAGATTGTTGTTTCATTTTTTAACGAGCTTGCTACTGAGAAGAGAAACTATGCTCATGACCTCTATTTCATTTTTTAACGATCTTTCTATAGAGAAGAGAAACTATGCTCATGGACTCTCCTTGATCATGGATTCCAAGAGAATAATTCTCTGGAAGAACACCATGTCAAGGGACAAAACTCGATCATGGCTTCCAAGAGATCTTCATTGGATGGAAGAAAATCACTTCGGAAGGAACACATGTTGAGGACCGCGATAGGGGTAAGGAGATCCGGCTCCAATAACCCTACCGAAGAGATCACCATGTCAACTACCGGATTCAAATCATCGGAAGTTGAAGTCATGGGAGACAATGGAGAATCAACATCAGTAAGGGAGATAGAGCGTATATCTTCCTGAATTTCTTCATGAGGGGGAATAAAAGAGGATCGGTGATGGTTATCATCCCGAGGTAGCTCATCAATGCTCAACATTTCCATAATAGATTCATCCGAGGGAAATATTGGGGAAATGTAGTCGATCATAGATGACAAGGAACTTAACCATGATGGCATCGAGTAACTATCGGGTGCTAATAGATGTTGGTCATCTGAAGAGGGAGAAGTGGATTGGATAGAAACATATGATGTTTCGGCTAGACTAAATGGCATAATGTCACCTAGTGCATCGAATTCCAACGATCTAGGTACAATCCAAGGGTTAGATGATTCCAAAGATTGATAAGCCGTGGTCAAAATCATATCGACGGTGGCAATATGATGTGTAGTCAACGAAAGTGGTGTAGGAAAGGTACCCATGAAGCTAGAATATTTCAGTAAGCCAACACCAACGCTTTCATATGTGATCTTGTGATCTCCCAAGAAAGGAATGTTGTTGGTAGTGAGAGTGCGAGCATCGGTAGTGCAGAAATATAATTGATCAACAGTGACAATTTTTCCCTGATGAGGAAATTGTACACATCGAAAGACCGACGAGGCAACAACAGTCATAGCATAAAACCAACTTGTTCCAAGTAACAAGTTGTAATCGAGGGGAGCATTGACCACCTCGACATCAACAGTGACAGTTTTTCCACCCAATTGGATGGGCAGGGACTATAAAATCCCATGGGGATGAAAACCTCGCCCATTGAAGGTGCGTAACATCATTGGGGATTTTTTAAGTGCGGTTGATTTTAAACCTTTCCAACATGCTAAAGACATGACACAAGTAGAATCTCCCTCATCTAGAATAGTATGGTGGATTTGTTGATTGTGAACAACAACATCAACTTGGAAAACAAGTTGGTGGGAGAGTCAAGATGCATAATTGTCTAGGTTAAACATGATATGGTTGGATGACTCAGGATCAACAGAGACAATAGCGGCCAAGATTGTTCTACATTGACTGGGGCAGTGCTATAGAACTTCTAACGCAGACATAGAAAATGATGCTTGAGCCAAATCTTCAACAATGTTGTAGTTCTAGGCGACACGTGAACTAGGATTAAAGGTAGACTTATGGATATTTCTCTTAGGAGGGCGTAAGATAGAGTCGAACATAGGTTTCTCAATCTGAAGTGGTCCATACGGAGGATTAACCGATGGAAGACTAATAGAGGATGGTGATGGATGCAGTAAAGTATCGGTACCGTTAGTGACCTTTCCTTTGTCAAGGTTACCTGGTGTGTCGTATGTCTTAGAGAAAGTGTTAAAATTAATCCCATTAAACATATAAATATGTGCACTTGTCGAGGCCTCATCATGAGGATGACTAGAACTTCCCCCAGGAGAGGGGGTTTGAGCAACCATGGATTGTTGTTGTGGAAAAGGCTGAGTAAGCACAGTGGGTTGTGAATTTCCCTGGAAAATTTTGGCCACTTCATTGCAATCTGGACAGTCTTGAGTGTAGTGATTGTCACCACAAATGATACATGGGAATTTCAGTTTTCATTGTGGTTTCTTTTCTGTAGCAGGCGTTTGAGCTTGATTTGTTGGTTGTTCATTGTTATTAGTATTTATTTATTTATTTATTGTCTTCTTCTTACCTCCAGATTTTTGTGAAGGGGTAGATTGAATTGCATTCACCTCAGAGATCTGAGTTTGGGGGGAGGTAGAGGAGAGTGTTTTCGATTGGGAAGTAGATTGAGTTTTGACGAAACTGATAACACCGTCTGCATGAGATGAGGATGCCAGCTTGGATGGATCATTATTAGCTCGAGAAGCATTTGGAAGCAATCATACAGAGTACCAGATTGTGAATAAACCAAATCTAAGTACTGAGCCCAAGCAATGGTTTATTCCTCGGTGACTGTGCCACCCATAGAGACATCGCGAGTGATCGAGAGTAAAAGTGATTTAGTGAACCATTCCACCAATAATATGTAGGGAATGATTACCATGATTATCCTTCGTCGTCATGTCCACTGATGAATATGGTCAGAGATATGGACAGAGTCAGTTTGACGAAGGGAGGTCAAGAGTTCAATACTCGTCTCGTAGCGAATAGGTAGTTGAAAGTGCGTGAGGAAAGACATGGCAAGGGAGATGAAATCATGAAAAGAAGAACGTCGTAGTTTGATGTACCACTTTGTTGTTGAGCCCGTAAGTGTTTGCTGGAAAAGATGAAAACGTATAGAATCATCCATGAGGGAGTTTGATGAACACCAGAAATGGAAAGTCATCACATGGTTATTTGAATATTCTCCATATTTTTCGTCAAATTTTGGAATATCAGAAGGAAGTTTAGTTGGAATAACTGGCCAAACCGGTGAATGAAAAATAGGATCATTAGTTAACCGAGACAATTCTGAGAGATCCAAAGTCGCAAGGAAAGGTATTTGTCGGTTAATTTGCGGATGATACTAGTGTGGCATAGCAACACTAGTAGGACCATAAACTAGGTTAGGTGGATAGTTGTAACCAGTAGGTCCTCCTACATATGGTTGTTGTTGACCAAGATAAATAGGATTCGATGATGGCTGAGAAAAATTTGCATAACCCAGTGGGTTCTGAGCATTATAAGCCGGGTGATTTGCTTGCCCATGAGGAGGATAAACATTGTGCCCTTGAGGATGGTAAGGAGTAGATCTCAGAGGTGGATACACATTAGGCCCATGGGGAGTATAAGGTTGTTGTGCTTGAGGACTCCAAGTGGTTTTTGGGACTCCTGGATAAGGTTGTCCATAAGATGGTCCAGAAGGAATAGGATTTGAAACTCCTCCTTGTGGGTTATGATATGAGTGCCCCCCAATGTGGGGTTGGGTAAATGTGCCTCCAGAAGATACTCCCCAGGATTGTGAAGGGTTTCCAGTAGACTAAGGTTGCCCCCCTACCAACAGTGGATTAACAATCGGGGTATGACTGGCAAAGGGAGGTTTCCCTCTGGGAAGAACATGAAAAGGGGGATGTCCCCCGGGAGGGGTAATCCTGCCATAGGATGGTGTTCTTCCAGGAGGGATAGATCCGCTATATGGTGGTTGTCCTCCATTCAGTTGTATTTGGCTAGTAAGGGTCTGCATTCTTAGGTGAAAAGATGTCCCAACAGGATCGTGCGGAACATGTGGAGCTGTAGAGTGAAAGTTTGTAAAAGTGGGGGTAGGGATTGAAGTGCCTTGGTAATGAGTAGAGGTGATGATTCCAGCATTAGGATAGACTTCTGCTGACATAATAATAGGGTTAAGGACCTGATCGATGGATTGATTCATAGTTTGACCAGATGGTCCACTTTCAATAGGAGGGTCATGAGGATTAAAGGGTTGTCGAAAGGATTCAAAATGCTCATAGAGATCATGTCTTGATGAAGTCCTCCATATAGAACAAGCAGGTGTGGGATTTGTATCTACTACAGTGGTAGGAAAACCATGAGTCCTATACTCATCACCAAAGGTTGGTTCTGTGGATCCATTATATGTTTCGGTAAAATATCTCTTAGGTAACTGTGGGACCTCTTCATCTATGACGTTCCCAAGGGAGTATAAATGAAGAAAAAGTGGTTCGAGAGGGGTTACTGACATAGATGTAGTGCTAGGAGTGAGATTCTCAACCATAACCAAAGCACCTTGTGAATTATCTAACGGAGGAGAAACAACACTCCCAGTGTCAAATTGATTTTCTACCTCTCCACCGTAGTTGTCTTATGGAGGGTTAGGAGGTAAGGGTTGGTAGCCTTCTGGAGGCATCCCTTGCATCCTACACAATCGACGAACACCTTTATCATCTAAAGGCTCAATTTTGGAGAATAATAGTACACGCTGAAAATCTAAGGCCAAATAATGAAAAGAAGCAGCATACGCTAATAAAATCTAGGAATCAAAACCAAGCAAACAAAAATTCTCTCGATGATCGTACTAATTGGTGATGAAATCCAACGTCCCATGATCAAGTCAAGAAGGGACTAGGATATGGTGGAATAGTTACAATGGCGACCTTCTTAATGGACTTTTACCTTGGTGCAAGCTTCCACGCAGTAATTTTGGATTTACCCTCCAAGGAGCTCGAGTGAGTTTGACCAATGTTTGTTCCAGGTATAGTGAGACTTCCCTTCACTATCACCTCGTGTAAGTACCTAAGGATTATGGAAACTAAGTACACCAACTCCAAGTCAACCCTTGGGCAGGTACAGTCGACCGTTCGTTCTGAACGCATGGGCATGATAACAAGTCTGAAATCAACTCGAGAGGCTCCCACACATAATCGTGGGTACACATTCAAGTGACCCCCAATATACGATTTGACCACTACAAACAGTTGAACCATAGAGGGATAATATTTGTAACTCACCTGAATGTGACCTCATGTGTAACCCCTGTGTGAGAGCGGGATCCTAGAAAGCCTATACGACAATTGGATTTGACTCTCCCTATCTCAGGATGTTAATGTTTATTTTGAAAAATTTGGAGAGTTGTACTCACAGCCTAATCCAAAGTGATAATCCTAGTCTAATGGTGGAAGATCCTAAAACCAAAAATGTTCTAGATAATTTTTAGTTAGAGTTCATTTTACGGATGTTCTTTACTCAAAGGGTGTATGAAAATGAAACTTGATGGTATGATGACTCAATTCCCAAAAAATGCTCAAGAATATGATAAATAGTCATTTATTTCGATGAATGGCTATTTAAGGGAAGGAGAAAAGTTGTTTTCACCATCAAACACTAAAATGCAATGTCCTCATATAGTGGTTTCTCAATCAAATCCAATGGAATGCTAAAAAATTCAGAAATTCTTTCCAATATCCAAACCAATCACTAAAATATGTCCTTTTGTTTATAAGTGAATGATAATCAAATGTAAGACTTCTAATGTCAATCAGACTTCAGGATTAAACAATCAGAAGCAAACCTCACACAAAACAAAAATACACTCTCATCGTGAAATAGACAAGAAGGACAAAGATAACCAAATTGCAAACAAGAACAAAAAAAAAAACCTCAAACAAAAGAGAAATTATGGAAAGTTGACCTCAAAGATCAAATGAAAAGGTTCACAAACCTTTGGATTTCCTCACAAAAGTTTTCATTCAGTGAGGTAAAGGAGAAGAAAACAACAAGTTAACTCTAGGTCAGCAAAGACAAAGAGTGGCTTCAAGGCAAGGAAAGAAAATGTCAAATACCCAAAAAAGAAGAGATCAATCCTTAGAAATTAGGGTGTTAAAAGCCAATACCAAGATGGATTGAGAGTAGGAGGCCCTGAGCAAATGCAAAATGCAAAAACTGAACCTAGAAAATTGAAAACCTAGATGATTTTCACTGAAAATGGGATAGCGCTCTAGTGTAAGGGGTACCAGAGCGTTCCAACACTCTGTGTAAGATGAGAAGGGAGTGTTGGCACTCTTATATAAAGGGAAGGGGAGCACTCTACTGCAAAAGCTTAGAACAATTCCCAGAAACTCAAAAACTCAAGGAAATTCAGTCAATCAAGGTGATCCTGATGACATAATGAGGCAATCAAACAAATCCAATAATAAAAATGACAATATGGAGAAGGTAAAATCAGTGGGAAAAGGGCCAAAACAAGATCTAGGAATGGAAACAAAAATCAGAGCTCCTCCCCAGTCGAGTCACCAATTTCTATTGTAGGTGAATCCCCCTGCGGACAAGTGGATTCCCTCTTGGTCTCTAGACTCCTAAGGCCAAGACAAAAAAGTTCTTAACATCGAAACTGAATTCCTTTTAGATCTAATAAAGTTAATGAATGAAAGAGAAGGAGAAATATATGTACCTTATTAGCAACTCTTGTCCTTGCAAATTCCTGGCTGAGCTTCGATCCCGAGCTCCCTGATAGGTCCTGTAGAACAAACAATGATACAATGGAATTCCTACTCTACTGATATTATCTCAAATATATATCCATCTACTGCAAACAAAATCATATGGAACAAGAACAAGTTTGAAAGAAACAGGCCAAGCATTTATTATTAATGAGAACAAGTAAAGATACTTACAATCCTTTGAATGAAGGTGCAACAACTTCTTCCAGTTCTCCTTGTCCAACCCCTTTGCTCAAGTAATCTACACTGATTTATTTGATGAAATCTCACTCTTGAGATCATAATTTTCACATCTCCAATATTTTCCATGTCAATACCACTTATAGGATCATAAGTTTGGTACCAATCTCTAGTCTCTTCTTCATGTCAATACCACTTATAGGATCATAAGTTTGGTATCAATCTCTAGTCTTTACTCCATGTACCTTTCACCATGAGAAGGCAGCCTTATATAACCTTGGAGAGGTCCAACCACTTGAGAGATCTTTGGGATAAGTTGAGGATTTCTCTTCTTCAGTTGAGGATATTCCCTAAGATCATGCCTTGACCATCTATTTGAATCCAACCACCTTCAGGAATTGAAGGATTCTTCCCTGATTTTCCTAAACAAACCCAGAATTAGCTTAAAAAAGGGGAGTGCTCCCCCAAAAGGGTGCACAGGGTGCTCAAACACTCCCCTAAAGAGGCTTAGGGAGCGCCAACACTCCCTGACAGTGGGTAGGGGAGTGCTCCTCTCCAAAATTCATTTTTTAGTGGTTCTTTTAGTGTCAAAAAGTTTGTACTCCCTGTCAAGTGACTTCTCTTCTTCAAAACTAGTCTTTGGGGTGTCTTAAGTGTCTTTGTGATGTAGTTAGAGGTACAACATGGGAAAGATGGTAGTATGATGTTTATCACACTTGCAACACTTGTGGTCAATATGCGACACTTGCGAACAAGATGCGACACTTACAACACTTGTAATGACGACACTTGTGACACTATCGAAGTGACTAATTTTGAGGTGTAACAACAGTGTGACAAGCAAAGGTCATTGCACACTACTAGTAGAACACAGTGTGACATCGTCACACTGGATTAGTCAACTAGAATGTGATGTCTGAGGGTTGTCGCAGGATGCCAATATGGTGTAGTGCGATGATCTCTATAAATAAGAAAAAAATGGGAGAAAGAGAAAAAATCTAATTGAACTTCCAGGCCCAGGTAGTCCAAATGGATCACCCACAGACTCAAAGAGTGAATTTAATCAGAAGAAGGCAGGCTAAAAGAAAATGGGAAGAAAAAAATCAAAAGGAAGTTGTATCTCCAGTGGAGTCACTAATTTTTTTATGGGATTAATCGGGAAATTCGGACATAAATAGATCTCCCTAAATCCAACTAGATCTATAACAAAACAAAACATAATACGATGCTTTCCCTAAACTCTAACTATTGAGTTTACTAGTTAACAAGATATAGGAAACATACCATTTAAATGTCTCTTCCTCTTGTCATTGTCATCCTAGCTCCACTTTGGTGCTCCTGTGATATTGAATCTGCAAGGGAACACAATCAAACCAAAGTGAAAGAAATCCAATATACTCAACAAGAACTTATGCATGTGATCAAGGAATCATACAATAAAATAAGACAAGTTTTATGGGAAAGAAACATATCACTGTATTATATTAAAGTGAAGGTGGATATTACAACCAAATCCTTGATGTCACAAGGTCCCCTTTCAATGACCCTTTTCTCCAATACACACACTTGCTCCAATCTTGAATGAAGAAGATCCACAATAACTTGATAAACTAAAATGAAGCTCTCAAGCATACTCTATTGCATAATTCTCCATCCAATCTTAACCTATTCCATCTTAATCAACATTGCTTAACCTTTTCCATGAGATATCCCTCTTTATATAGGGTAAAAATAGATGGTTGAGGAGATTAGGATGATCCCACCAAATCAGAGAAGCGAGTAAGATCCAAACCATTCGAACGCCACCTCATCCTCTAGAAGATCCCCTTCTAGAACTTTCGTGAAGTTTTGAATTTTCCTTGGCTTTTGACATCGTCACACCCTATCTATAGTGTCACCTGCAGAGAAGTCGCAGCCCAACTCTAGAGAAGGGGGTGATGATCAGGCATCGTCGCACCCTGTGCCTTTTTCATCCTGTATCCAATCTCTTTCCTCATGAAAACAGATTCTTTTTGGGAACGTGAACACATGTTTGTCAATGGATCACTAGGGTGACCAAACTAATGTGTAGCACCTTCCTCCACACGTCTTTCTCCCTTCTCTGCAATTATCGTAGAAATTTCAGAAGGAAGAATGTCCCCCTTTAGAGAATCAAACAAACGTTTTACTAAAACTGGAAGAAGTAAGGACACAAAAAAAACATAAATTAGATCAACATCAACAAATTTTTAAAAGTTGGTTTGATACAAGTTCGTCCTCATAAATAAATTTTAATGTAGGGGATTTGGTCCTCAAATGGGACAAAGCACACAAGAATAAAAGTGAACATACTAAGTTTCAAAACCTGTGGCTAGGGCCTTTCATCATTTCAGAAAAATAGGGTCCTATTTCTTTTCGTTTGCACAACTTAGAGGTACATCCAGACACTTTTTCAGTGAATGGACAGTCTCTCAAGAAATAATTCACCTGAGAAAATCAGACTTACCCAACTCTAAATATCTCTAGATTTCGTTTTTCTTTTGTTTTATTTTTTTTTTCATTTTCTTTTTTGGTTTTTTGTGTTTCCTTAATAATTATTTTTGAATCACAGTTCATTATTGAGGGGAATTAGATATTTCACTAGAAACAGTTGAAACAGTTCAATGCATCTACACATTAAGTTCTAAACTCGGATAAGTTATGATAAGTCTTTGCCAAATCATTGTTCTCGATTTTTGTCGAAGTCTAAGGGAAATTTGATTATATTTAAAACTTCTTACGCCATCCCAGTTATAATGAGATCAACTCAAAGTGCTTCCCCATACCTGAGATCATTTCTTAATTGAAATATAAATGTCCAAATCATGATGAAATTATCAGTTCTCACAGAACAAAAAACCATATTAATGATCAATCCTATAATTTCCTGTCCGTGAAATCTTTAGTATCACCCCGCTCTCTCATTATCATGAAGCTTCTGAAAATTTTATAGAGTGGAAACAATTTAATGTGTGGGAATTGTGTTTAAACCCATCGGGATACTGAACATGTATGATGGCAGTGGGTAAATGCACACATGATACCAAGACAACTTCACTGGGGTATTGAACAGGCCTGCTGGTAGCGAAGCAATGTCAGGTTCAAGATCCTTCGGGTATGTTCTTAAATTGATCGGATATCAAGATATTTTTATCATAGATGGATGAATTTTGAATGGGATCAAAGTACTGGAGAGGGTTAACTGACATCCCTGTTGAGTCTATAAATGCCTTCTGGCAGCAGTGTGTCTGTCAACGGTATTGGAGTTGCTTGTATAAATATCATTACCCTTTTGATCGAAATGAAATTTTGGATTACAATCTTTTGGAAAAACTTTCTTCGATGGTGTGATTGTGTTAATTTTTCTGAGTTAATGTCAAAACATTTTATTTGTTTCTTAATTTCTTTTAGTAACTATCTGATTTATCTTTTACCTGATATGACGTTTTGATGATGCAAAGATAATTGCTTCACCCAGTGATCCGCCATTGTTGGAAACTAGATCTTCGTGTCGTTTTCATTGATATTTAAAACATAGTTTTGAAGAAAGAAAAATTTTAATAGCTACCTCTTTGTGTATGCGAAGACTTCAATTATGATTTTTGTTTAAAACAAACACTTGATTGTTTGTTGTGTGTTTTTGAGTTTATTTCTTTCAATAAATCTCTCTCTCTTATTCTTGTTCAATTTCATGACTGTTTAAGAATGAGATTGAAACAAGCTTGGTCTAAACAAATCATACAAATTCTAAAACTTCTCCTTATGAAATTGGATGAGTCTTTAAAAAACACCTAATGGTCTTAAGAACCTTAAAGGGTATTGAGCATATCATTTTGTGAATTACAATTAGTATATGAGTTGATCACATTTGGGTTATGCCTTAATCATTTTTTTATTTGGGGTTTTGATTGTCACCTACCACATCCATGATCGTTGTTTGAAACTAAACTTTGATTTAATTTTAAAATTTGAATGATATCCCCTATTGTCATATCATAGTCTAATCATTATTGTACAAGACTATAAGCCATGCTATGAAACAATTATACCCGCGTCTTGTTGGCTTGAGTGTGCATTCATTGCATCATTGGTGGTGATTTGTTTTTGGGGTTAGGTTCTGAATAGAGGAGATGGTTGTCGATTATCCGTGTTCTATGGTTTAGTATTCAATCAACAACCCGAGTGGTGGTTATGGTGGTCTTCTCCTGAAACCTTAGTTATCGTGCCACCTCTGAAAATGCAGAACTTATCGGGTGGTTTCAAGAACATGCCCCTCTTTGCTACATCTGCTGGTATATTGTGACCAAGTCCATGGCCCCTGTGGTAAGGATAGAGCCGAATGGCTCATAGGAATTTCTCTCCCACAATTATGTTGTGGATGATCTCATGGTCTTTGGGTGGGTTAAGTTCATATAGTCATTGAGGGATTTAACCTTGAAGTCGCTCAAGCTTTCACCCAGACCTTAGACGGTACTAGGTCCAAAATAATCAATTTACAGTTTCTAGTCAGTGAGGAATCGATTGCAGAAGCCACGGGGTTGTCCCAAGAAGGAGATCGTTGGTTCAAGAATCTCAAATTCAAAGGTATCCCTTGGAACCATTAATGATTTCTAATAAGTCACGCTACGATGTCAAAGGTACACCCATAATTGTCAAAGGATGGAGATAACTGACAAATTTTCATGGATAGGAATGGTTTTGTTCCACTCACACTTGAAACATTAAGTGAATTACCCTTGTGTTTTGATGAACCCACCAACCCTTTCCCATCGAATCACTCTCTGCAAGACCTTCATGTCAAATTGAAAGAATACCCTGTGTCATTTAATAAAGCCCTTGTTGATTGCATAAATCAACCAGAGGCACAAATTTGTTCCTAAAAAATATTTAGAGGATGTGTTGGATAAATTGAAGGGCAAGGTCTCTATTACTCCTAATCCTGGGGAAGATGTGGTTGATATAAATGAAATTAAAACCACAAAGCAGGGAAAACATAAAACACATAGGGTTCCAAATATTGATTTCAAGAACAAAAGGAAGGACTGACTCCTTTCCAGAATGGTCAGGAATCATCATCACAACCACGAAAATATGATCCCTATCATTGATGTTGAATACCCGATCTCTTTTGATGATATTAGTGTTGATTCACCCCAATACGATTTCATTTTTAATTTTCCTCCTTTTTTAAAGGAACAAGAAGGTTTCTCGTGTATTCAGTGTGACCTCAAAAGGATTATGGAACAGGGTAAACCTCTTACTACAGATCAAACTCGTCCATTGCCAAATCTAGAACCAGTGTATTGTGAAAGTTATTTTGACTGGATCCAAAGATACTATCGAGACATCCCTTACCTATAGGCTCAATTGAATCAATTAATGACTCAGAACTCAATTCTAGAAAAGGAAAATGATTATCTCAGAGCTTGCATCCGATCAAATTTTCTCAAAGCCAACAAATGTTTCAAGAGATCGGGAGATGTGACTATAAAAAACTTCAACAGTTTCAATGCTATTGTAAATTCATATTTGTCTCATTTTTCCCTTTCAAATTTCTAATTGGTAAATACTTTTCTTGTAATTCACGACTGGATTGTGTTCGGATAATAAATGAATTCGTTTTTATTTAGACCAACTACAAAATTGAAGATTTTGTAGCTTGTCTTTTAAATTTATTTATTCAATTGTTTTTTAATTTAGATTTCATTTTTCTTTGTCTCGGGTGAACAACAGGTCAATGTGAAATGATTAATAGAACGAGTCAAAAGTTGGGAATATAATGGACTTGTAAATTTCATTTTTGAAAAACAATGTTTTAATGATGTAACTATTTTGGATTAATGATTTCAACAGGCTTATCTTTATGGTTATTTTGTTTCAGTAAATTCTTTTTAAATTAGATCTATCTCTATCTTGCATGATATGAGGAACAAACTAGGAACTTGTTTTAAATAGAATTGCTTTCCCAGAGAGAGGGGATATTCCTCTTGGACCATATGATGGACTTATTATTCTGAAACTATATGAGATACAATTTAGTCTTTGGCTTTCGTCCTTTTGTAGAATGTGCAATGTTATTATTGTTTCTCATATAATTTCTGGACATGAAAATTTATTTGTATTGAACTAGCTTTAGACTGTTCTGCATATAACTTTTCATGTTATGTTTTTCCTTATGTGGTTCATTATATTTTGGTTCTTTTAATATCTATCACTGATCGTCTATCTATGCATCTTGAGTTTACATCTAATGTTGGGCAGTTGGTAATACCATTTGCTGAGAGTTGGAGTTTATTTCGCTTTCAACTATTGGACATTTTAAAGTCACATGAGATCAAATCTGTTTTTCTTTTTGTTATCATAGACTTGTTCTGAAATATAAAATACGTCCTTGAGTTGTTTAAGGAAGTATCATTCTTTCTTTTGTCATAGATTTATACTTGACACAGGTTAAGAGGAGCTTATACAAACACATAAAGACGAATAGCTTAGTATTGTTGATCATCGTTAGGTTAGTTAATTTATATTTTATTTTAGTTGTTGATTTGTGAATGAATAATGATTACATCATTTAAACGTTAAATTCTTTTTCCATTATCGTTATATCATTTATAATCTTATTCACTCATTTTTTATTATTTTGTCATTTATAATACAAAAACAGTTTCGTTTATTTTTCATCTTATTTTGATCCATTAGTTAAAAACAATAATTTTCACGAGGCTTTATTTAAACCTTATAATTGTATATATCTATTGTATATAATACTACTATTAGTTAAGCAATTCTATTAAATTGTTGATTGATAGAATTGTAAATTTAGTTAGTTTACATCTTTTAATTATTTTATAATCCTAGTTGGCTAACGGAGCCATAAAACTCGTCAGGGTAGATTAATCCAAATGGATTAGGTTAAATAGACAACCCCAGTATCGATATTCCCTTTTTGTTGATGGTGTGTCATAAACTCTCATCAACAAATGGCGCTAGAAGTAGGGCATGAAAGTCATTGATGGAACGAGGAGGCCATAGGACTCCCCCAAACAATTCTTCTCCTATCATGACGCGTAGTCGCTCAGACCCTAACTTTATACTTGATCCAGCTACTACATCATAAACTACACCTGGCATTCCCAACGAGCCAGTTACACCACTTCCTCAAGGGATTGATTTACAATAAATTGTCCACCAGTCGATTTTGAGAACTCAAAGTGCTTTTTCCCGAATCAGATAGCCTGGTAGACATCTAAATCAACCCCTTAATTTCTCCAATATGTAAGAACAACCTCTTGACACTGGTATTCCTGATAAGACATTAGGTTGTAATATCATTGATACTTCTGAGGCACTAATCCTAGGTGTTGGCGGATCTGGTCTCCCACCATCACCACTTGGTTCTTCTCCACCCTCTTCAAGAGAGGAATCCTTGGACGAAGGAAGTTATTCATCTAAACAATCTCAATCTTCATCTCCACTAACTCCCATTGCTAACCAAAATAATCCTACCATATCTTGGATTGATCAAGATGTCATGGAAGTACCTGGACCCCAACACCCATTACCCGAACATTCGGAAAAGTGGCTACCCAAATTCGACCCATATCTGAAGTAATCAGTTGAGGATCATATCAAGAAATTCATGTTAGCTGTTAGGCTCTGGAGCATCGAGCACGAGGATGCCATGTGTAGGTTATTCCCTTACACTTTTGAGGGAAATGCCTCAACCTGGTATTTTGCGCAACAACCCCAAACTATCATCTCTTGGGATAAGTTTGAAACCTTCTTTCTAGAAAATTTTGGAGATGATAAATCTCTAGAATTTCTCATAATGGAGATTTCTAGAATGAAAATGAACCCTAAAGAAAAATTCAAGGATTTGAACCAGATATTCCTCACATTAAATAAAAAAAATCCTTGTAGATTCGATGTCTGCGGAAAACTTGACTATTTCATACTATACTAAGGCCCTACATAACAATATATCTATATGGGTTAAAAGGTCCAAAAAGAAAACATTACTAGAATCCTTTTAGGAGGCGGTCCTCATCGAGAAGGACATTCTGAGTTTAAAAGATAATTTAAATGTTGAGGTTGAAAAAACCTCCTCTTCTAAAAAGAAAATAGAAATTCTCACTAGACCTCCTCAAAGTAAAAATCAACAAGAGACTTTAGACTTGGAAAGTTTACAGAAAGCTTTCCAAAAATTATCCAATCAGGTCATAGAATTAAAAATATCTGATGAAGAAGGATCTACAAGTAAAGGAAGTTTTAGACCACCTTTCAGGAAACCTTTTCCTCCAAACTGACCAAACTTGACCACAAAAGGTCTGAACTTAGAAGGACTACAATATGATTTACAAGCAATACTGGAAGCACATGATAACCTTGTTTCTGTAGCTTCTGAAAATCAAGATGACACGGGTGAAGAAGAAACACCTGATGAGGAGGACTCGCCTCCTTCCGTTTTCAGACATTTTTCAAACAACATCTTTAAAGCAAATTTTGAAACTCTCCATCCTTATAACACTCGAAGTAAAGTACAAAACAAACTTCCACCTGAAAAAAGTAGGAATATGGTAACCAAACAGCCAAAACAAATTGAAACCAAACAAAACCCTATTTCCAAAGTTTTAGAATATTATTTAGTTGAAGATCTTAAAAAACTAAGGGAAAATATATTAGTTTTTGAATTACTTAAATTCCCTCTTATCCTATAGAAAATACTCCAGTATAGCTGAGAATAATAAAAAGAATGATCTTATGAGCAAAAAATCAATAGAAAATAACCCAAATAAAACAAAAGATGTCTCCCGTAAAAAATCATCTGAAAATAAGGATAAAAGGGACATATCAGAGAAAATTGTAGGAAATGTAAATAAGACTATTTCAGGTACAACCATAAAAAAACAACAGAATTTTGTTGTCTCATCATGAAAAAATGTACCGCCTTTCTTGTTAACTCTCGAAATTTTCAACAGAAATGTACATAACTACATGGTTGATTCTGGTGCCTCATCAATTGTAATGCCTCTATCTACGTGTCAGAAAATTAATGCTGAAGTAAAACCTTCTGATTTAAAGATAATTCAATTAGACTGAACTACTGTGAAGGTCAATGGTGAACTTAAGAGTGTATTGATAGGGTTGTCATCTAACCCAAAGGTCCACCAAGTAATTGATATAATTGTTTTTGATATTCCAGAATTTTATGGCTTATTTTTTAGTAGAGATTGGTCAGAGCAGTTGCATGGTTATTTTTCTATGGATTGGTCTCATCTGTCGCTATCAGAGAAAGGCCAACCTAACAAGATCAAGATAAACAAATAATGTTACCTCAAATACATTGTTACAGATTTAAACGATCCCAATGAGCCTTTTATTACTGTTGTAAATACAATTAAGGCCCAGGGAATGAATATTTGTTTTGGAAATTTCATGAATGAAATATCCTCTATCATTGACCTAGACCAACAAGCTAAAATATCAGCCTATACTCAGATGACAACTCTGAAAACTAAACCGAACATTGTTGATGACAAAGAAATTTGGTCATTATACATTGATGGATATAAATCCCGGGAAGAGGTAGGCGTTGGTTGTGTACTGATCGATCCCAAAGGTAATAAAACATTTATTTCCTGTCGATTAGAATTTGAATGTACTAAAACATATCAGAATATGAAGCACTCCTACAGGGACTAAAGAAGGCATTGGATCTTGACATGCAAAACTTGGTAGTATTCAACGACTCTGAAATCGTTTTCAAGCAGGTAAAAAATTTTATTCATGGTTTATCACCTCATCTGAAAAACTACCAAACTGAGGTGTGGAGCCTAATACCTAAATTTATCACTTTTATCATAAATTCCATTCCTAGGTCAAGTAATTCGGAAGCTGATTTATTAGCTAATGTTGCTTCAAAATTATTGTATGTTGAGGGTCTTTTTCCTAACACATTCTTGATTTAATTGTTATTTAGGCCATCGATTCCCGACAACATCACCAATTGGCGAGTGTTCGATGACGATCAACAAATAATCAATTTTATGCATATGGTGGAAACTTTCCAATATGTGATAATCGATGAAAGCACCCACAATGAAAACCTTTGATATTTCACGGTAATATCTGACCCTCATTCTGCGGAGATATCATCCAAACTGGTAAAATCTATCCCCAAATCTGTTGTTGGATTAGATAATTTTTATGATTTACATGACAAGTTTAGGGGGGTAGTTAATTGCAAAACAAATAGTTCCTCATTACTATATGAAACTATAAATTTAGGAACGCAAGATAATCCTCAAAATATCAATCTAGGAAAAGGGTGTTCTGAATAATAGAGATATGCATTCATAAAATTGTTCAAATAATTCAAAGATGTGTTTGCTTGGACATATGATGATCTAAAAAAATTTGATCCAAACATAAAAAAAATTGATCCTAAATTAGAACACACAGTAAAAAAGGAACTAAATAAATTACTCACCACCAAGATCATTTTTCTAGTCCGGCATACTTAGTGGGTATCCAACTTAGTCCCGGTAAGAAAGAAAAATGGGGAAATTTGACTTTGTGTCGACTTTCGTTATTTGAACCGAGCCTCTGATAAAGACAATTACCATGTTCCCCCAATGGAACAAATTTTTCAAAAAGTATCCGATTCTGAGAAGCTATCCTTATTAGATGGTTTTTCAGGGAATAACTAGGTCCTTGTGTCTCCATCAGATCAATTGAAAACCACTTTTCATACCTCATGGGGCACTTACACCTATATAAAAATGCCTTTCGGATTGATTAATGTCGAGGCGACCTTCCAGAGGGAAATGTACATTGATTTTCATGGCCTTATCAATCAATCAGTTATGGTCTACCTGGATGATGTCGCTATCTTTTCAAAGAACAAGAAATATCACTTGTCGCATATTAGGTTTGCATTAGAACGATGTCATAAGTTTTCTATTTCACTCAATCCTAAGAAATTAGTCTTTGCAGTAGAACAAGGAAAATTACTTGGATTTATAGTCTCTAAAGATGGAATGATAATTGACACCGAACAAACCCAAGCCATTGCCAACCTTCCTCCACCTTCTTCCAAAAAGGCAATGGAATCCTTTCTGAGTAAAATAAATTTTGTGAGACGATTTGTTCCAAGTTTTTATGAGATGGTTAGAAATTTACAAAACTTGACAAAAAAGGATGTTCTATACAAATAGGGATCATGGGAGAATCAAGATTTTAATTCCATTAGAAAAGCTATAATCGAAGCTCCCTCCTTGATGAATCCTAATTTCTCCCAGGATTTCACATTGTATACTTTTGAATTCGACAGATCTTATGTTGTTGTGCTCACACAGAAAAATGTTGAAAACAACAAGATACCTATTTCATTTATGAGATCCGTGTTTAAAGGAGCAGAATTAAATTAGCCCACAATATATCAACATGCATACGTTTTTTTCAAAGAAGTTAAACATTTCATATCTTACCTTTTGAAATCCAGGATAAAAGTCGTCGTTCCTTACCCTGTTGTAAGAAATCTGTTGGTGCAGAAGGAGCTAGGGGAGAAAAGGGAAAATTGGATGGCATCCCTTCAGGATTATGATCTCAAAATAGTACCTGCACAAATTGTTAGAGATCAAGGCCTTTGCAAATTGGTAGTTGATTCAGTTGAAAAATTAGAAAATCAAATAACATCAACTGCAAATATGCATAACAAAACACAAATCTGTTGTACACAAACTATGTCTAATTCATCGTATGATGATATCGGATTTTATTTGCTGCATGAAACTGCTCCTCGTAACCTTGATCCAAAAAATAGAAGAGTACTAAGGATTAGATCTACATATTTTCAATTAATTAATGATATATTGTTTCGAAAGAATTTTGATGGTGTTTTTCTGCGTTTCCTAGAAAAAGAAGAATCCAAAAAGGTTTTAGATGAACTGCATTTCGACGATGTCAGGGGTAATTTTGGTGGAGATAAGACCACCCACAAAGTACTTAGGGTTGGATACTATTTCCCACCTTATTTAAATATTCTCACAGTTTGTCTTGCAAATGTATAATCTGTCAAAAGGCTGCAGGATGGGTCAAGAAGGTTGCTTTCCCTTTACAGCTTGTTACAATAGACATGCCATTTTAGCAGTGGGGCCTAGATATTATAGGACCCATTAATCCACCTTACTCATAGAAAAACAGATATATTATTACAAAAAATATTATTTTATGAGGTGTTATGAGGCTTTACCATTAAAGGTAGTAAACACGAGTCAGGTAGTTTCAGTTTTAAACTCTCATATTATCACTCGTTTCGGAATACCTGAGTGTTTATTTTTCGACAATGCTTCTTATTTCTCTTCCCTGGATATGAGTGTCTTTTCTTTAGAAAAAGGGATTAATCTAAAATACTCTGCTAGTTATTACCCCCAAGGAAATGGTTTGGTTGAGTCAACAAATAAAAATATGATCATAATAATAAAAAGAATAGTGTCGGAAAATCATAAAAATTGGCAAAATGTGTTCTATAAATAACTTTGGTCTAATAGAGTCACACTAAAATCTTCCATCAATAATTCTCATTTCTTCCTCGTTTACGAAAGAGAATCCATCCTTCCTCCACATGTCTTGATCCCTTCTCTGCAATTATCGTTGAAAGTTCAGGAGGAAGAATGTGCCCCTTTAGAGAATTAGATAAATTCTTTACTAAAACTGGAAGAAGTAAGGACACAAGCAAAACATAAATTATATCAGCATCAACAAATTGTTAAGAGATGGTTTGATACAAATTCTTCCTTAGAAAGAAATTTTAATGTAGGGGATTTGGTCCTCAAATGGGACAAATCACACGAGAATAAAGGAGAACATACTAAGTTTCAAAACCTGTGGGTGGGGCCTTTTGTCATTTCAGAAAAATTGGGTCCTAGTTATTTTCGTTTGCACAACTTAGAGGGAAAACCATACACTTTTCCAATGAATGGTCGGTCTCTCAAGAAATACTTCACCTGAGAAAATCATACTTACCCCCCTTTAAATATCTCTAGCTTTCGTTTTTCTTTTGTTTTATTTTTTGTTTTTCATTTTTTTTTTTTCTGTTTCCTTAATAATTATTTCTAAATCACAATTCATTATTGAGGGGAATTGGATATTTCACTAGCAGCAGTTGAAATATTCCAATAAATCTGGACATTAAGTTCTGGACATTAAGTTCTAAACTCATACTAGTTATCATAAGTCTTTGCCAAATCATTGTTCTTGGTTTTTGTTGAAGTCTCAGGGAAATATGATTATCTTTAAAACTTCTTACATCGTCCTAGTTGTAATGAGAACAAATCAAAGTGCTTCCCCATCCCTTAGATTATTTCTTAATTAAAATCTAAATGTCCAAATCATGATGAAAATTATCAGTTCTCAAAGAACCAAAAACCATATTAATGATCCTAGCTGTGAATTCTTTAGTATCACCCCACTCTCTCGTTATCATGAAGCTTCTGAAAATTTTATAGAGAGTTGGAAACAATTTAATGTGTGTAAACCTTCCATGATACTGAACAGGTATGTTGGTAGCGGGTAAATGCACACATGATACCAAGACAACTTCGTCGGGGTACTGAATAGGCCTGCTGGAAGTGAAGCAATGTTGGGTTCAATATCCTTTAGGTATGTTTTAAATTGATCAGATATTAAGATATTTTTATCATAGATGGATGACTTTTGAATGGGATAGAAGTACTAGAGAGGGTTAGATGAAATCCCTACCAAGGATATAAACGCCTGCTGGCAGCAATGGCCATGTCAATGGCATTGGAGTTGTTTGTATAAATATCATTACCCTTTTGATCGAAATGAAATTTCGGATTACAATATTTTGGAAAAACTTTCTTCGATGGTGTGACTGTGTTAATTTTTCTGAGTTAATGTCAAAATGTTTGATCTATTTCTTAATCAATTTTAGTAACTATCTGATTTATCTTTTCCTTGATATGAATTTTTGATGATGCAGAGATAACTGATTAACCCAGCGAGTTGCCATTGTTGACAGACAGATATTTGTGTCATTTTCATTGATATTTAAAACATAGTTTTGACGGAAGAATTTTTTTAATAGCTGCCTCTTTGTGTATGGAAAGAATTCAATTATGATTTTTGTTTTAAAAAATCGCTTGATTGTTTTTTTTGTGTTTTTGAGTTTATTTATTTCAATAAATATCTCGCTTATTCTTGTTCAATTTCATGATTGTTTAAGCATGAAATTGAAACAAGCTTGGTCTAAACACATCATACAAATTCTAAAACTTATCCTTCTGAAATTGGATGAGTCTTTAAAAAGCGCCTAATGATATTAAGAACCTTAAAGGGTATTGAGCATATCGTTTTGTGAATTACCATTAGTATATGAGTTGATCACCTTTGGGTTATGCCTTAGTCATTTTTTTATTTGGGGTTTTGACTGTCACCTACCACATCCACGACTGTTGTTTGAAACTAAACTTTGATTTAATTTTAAAATTTGAATGCTATCCCCTATTGTCATATCGCAGTCTAATCACTATTGTACAAGACTATTATCCATGCTTTGAAATAATTACACCCTCATCGTGCTAGCTTGAGCTCGCATTCATTACATCGTTGGTGGTGCTTCATTTTTGGGGTTAGGTTCTCAATAGAGGAGGTGGTTTTCGATTACGTGTGTCCTCTAGTTTATTATTCAATCAACATCATGAGTGGTGGTTATGGTGGCCTTCTCCTGAAACCTTAGTTATCAGGCCACCTCCAAAAATGCAGAACTTATTTTTCATATCGGGTGGCTTCAAAAACAAGCCCCTTTTCTACACCTGATGGTATATCGTGACCAAGTCCATGACCCCTGTGGTAAGGATAGATTTGAATGGCTCATAGGCCTTTCTCTCCCATGATGATGTTGTGGATGATCTCACAATATTTGGGTGGTTTGTGTTCATACATTCGTTCGAGGGATTTAACCTTGAAGTCGCTCAAGCTTTTGCCTAGAACTTCGACGATACTAGGGACAAAATAGGCGATTTACAGTTGCAAGTTAGTGAGGAATCAATTGTAGAAGCCATAGGCCTGTCCTGAGAAGAAGATCGTTGGTTCAAGAAACTCAAATTTGAAGGTATCCCTTAGCACCTGTTAATGATTTCCAAGAATTCACGCTACAATGTCAAAGGTACACCCATAAATCTATTCAAACCTCGATGGCACGATTTACTATTAATTATCAATAAATTCATCACCTGTGAGGGACGATATGGATTAGTATTCCTATTTCATATCCATGTTTTAATGCTTTTCTTAGGATTTGGTTTAAACATGTTGTTTTACCTGCTTAAAAGCCTTCAAAAGATGGCTATATTTTACTAGAGGCAAAAGCCTAATGCACAGTCCAATCTCTTTCATCATGGCTAGATTTGAATCTTAGTCATTTCCAAATTGTCAAAGGCTGGAGATAACTAGAAAAAATTCATGGATAAGAATGGTTTTTTTCCGATCACACCTGAAACAGTAAGTGACTAACCCTTGTGTTTTGAAGATTCCACCAGCCCTTTCCCATTGACTTACTCTCTGCAAGACCTTCATGTCAAATTGCAAGAATACCCTATGTCATTTACTGAATCCCTTGTTGATTTTCACAAATCAACCAGAGGGAAACACCAAAGGAACAAATTCATTCCTAAAAAATATTTAGAGGATGTGTTGGATAAATTGAAGGGCAAGGTCTATGTTACTCCTAATCCTGGGGAAGATGTGATTGATATAAATGAAATTAAAACCAAGAAAAAGGGAAAACATAAAACACAGAGGGTTCCATATATTTATTTCAAGAACAAAAGGAATGGTTGAATACTTTCTATAATGGTCAGGAATCGTCATCACAACCATGGAAATCCTATCCCCACCATTGATGTTGAAGACCCGATCTTTGTTGATGATACTAGTGCTAATTCACCCCAATACGATTTTGTGTCTAATTTGACTCCTTTTTTAAAGGAACAACAAGGTTTCTTAGGTATTAAATATGGCCTCAAAAGGATTATGGAACATGGTAAACCTCTTACTATAGATCAAACTCATCCATTTCCAAATCTAGAACCGATGTATTGTGAAAGTTGTTTTGACTGGATCCAAAGATACTATCAAGACATCCATTACCTACAGGCTCAATTGAATCAAGTAATGACTCGGAACACAGTTCTGGAAAAGGAAAACGATGATCTCTGAGCTTGCATCTAATCAAATTCGCTCAAAGCCAACAAACGTTTCAAGAGATCAGGAGATGTGATTATAAAAAAATCCACCAGTTTCAATGCTATTGTAAATTCATATTTCTCTGAAGTTTCCCTTTCAAATTTCTAATTGGTAAATACTTTTCTTGTAATTCATGATTGGATTTTGTTTGGATAATAAATAAATTCATTTTTATTTTGTTTTTATTTAGACCAACTACAGAATCAAAGATTTTGTAGCTTGTCTTTCAAATTTATTTATTTAATTGTTGTCTAATTTAGATTTCATTTTTCTTTGTCTCAAGTGAACAACAGCTCAATGTGCAATGATTAATAGAATGAGTCAAAAGTTGTGAATATAATGGACTTGTAAATTTCGTTTTTGAAAAACAATGTTTTAATGATGTAACTATTTTGGATTAATGATTCCAACAAACTTATCTTTACGGTTATTTTGTTTTAGTAAATGATTTTTAAAGTAGATTTGTCTTTATCTTGCATGATATGAGAAACGGACTAGGAACTTGTTTTAAATAACACTGCTTGCCAATGGAGAGGGGCAATTCCTCTTGGACCATATGATGGACTTATTATTCTGAAACTATATGGGATACAATTTACTCTTTGGATTTCATCTTTTTGTAGACTGTGCAATGTTATTATTGTTTCTCATATAATTTCTGGACATGAAACTTTATTTGTATTGAACTAGCTTTAGATTGTTCTGCATATAACGTTTCATGTGATGCTTTTCTTTACATGGTTCATTATATTTTGGTTCTTTTTATGTATGTGATTGATCGTCTATCTATGCATCTTGAGTTTACATCTAATGTTGGGTAGTTGGTAATACCATTTGCTAAGAGTTGGAGTTATTTCTCTTTCAACTATTGGACATTTTAAAGTCACATGAGATAAAATCTATTTGTTTTTCTGTTATCATAGACTTGTTCTGAAATATAAAAGACTTCATTGAGTTGTTTCAGGAAGTATCGTTCTTGCTTTTGTCATAGATTTATACTTGACACGGGTTAAGAGGATCTTATACAAACACGGAAAGACGGATCTAGCTTAGTACCATTGATTAGCGTCAGGTTAGTTAGTTTATATTTTATTTTATTTGTTGATTTACGAATGAATAATGATTACATAATTTAAACGTTAAATTCTTTTTCCATTATCGTTATATCATTTATATTCTTATTCACTCATTTTTTATTATTTTGTCATTTATAATACAAAAACCATTTCGTTTATTTTTCATCTTATTTTGATCCATTAGTTAAAAACAATCATTTTCACGAGGCTTTATTTAAACCTTGTAATTGTATATATATATTATATATAATACTACTATTAGTTAAGCAATTGTATTAAATTGTTGATTGATAGAATTGTACATTTAGTTAGTTTACATCTTTTAATTATTCTATAATCGCAGTTGGCTAACGAAGCCATAAAACCTGTCAGGTTAGATTATTCCAAACGGCTTGGGTTAAATAGACAACCCCGGTCCGGATCTTCCCTTCTCGTTGATGGTGTGTCATAAATGCTTGTCAATAGTATCTACCAGGATATACAAATTCTTCTCTTTTTTTCCATGCATATCCTTCTTTGTTGTTAACACTTTTCCATTTTCCATAACTTATCATGAACCATCCTTCTAACTTCAAAATTATCATCCTCAAACATTTCTGGTGAATCTATAGAAAACCTAATGGAGTTGTAACAAACTTTTGGAGGAGTTGCTTCTTTAGCCATTTTGTATCAAACTACAAGCTTGTTTTCTATGAGATTTTGCAAGCATACTTGTCCTATTGTATTTCTTCTCCTCACCAAAAATCATGACCACTTGATGACCATATTTTGAGGTATAAAAAAAATCATTTTCTACACATAACATAATATAAGAATTGTAGTAGTAGAAGTAATGTTATAACATGACCAACAACAAATCATGATAGTTTAAATCTCATGAAATGGTAATGTTTTATTTCTTGCTATTGGTTCTTGTGTAATAGCAACAAGGATTCCTATTATTGGTTCTTGTGTAGTAGCAACAAGGCTTCCTTATGTAATTAATATTGAAAAATTATTGCTATCAGACTTCCTTCTTGTTGTTTACACACTAAAAAGAAAATGATAAGTGATGTTGTACTTACCCAAAGACTATGTCATTTTGTATGATAGCATATATTTATGTAGGAATGGATTTTATAACAACTTTTTTTGTTGTAGGTTCTTGTTGTTAGCGACATTTCTTGTCCCAGGCACAAGAGTATTCGAGTCTGCAAGATGCACGAGAAGCGCCCAAGAGCAGCATGGAGAAATTCCGTTTTAAAGCTTCCAAGCACATAAGGGGGCGAAGTTATGTTGTCGACGGTCCAGATTCATCCATGAGAATAGATCAACGGTCATCGAGATTTCGGGGCTACCAAGTTAACCGATATATAGCGTCAGGGAAAGTGCCTGTATTTCAAGACTAAATCTGGGTCATCTGATCCAGCGACACATAGTGAGAGATCTGGTCGGCATATCGGCATTCATGAATTCGATAGGTGAAAATCCCTTGTCATATCACACCACAAAACCCCGAACCCCGAATCGCCGAAAGCGCCCAAAGTCGGGCCCGCAGTATCACGAAGCAGCCTCAGCCATTCATCCACAAGAGACACCTAGCGCGCGATTAGGCTCCTCAACTTTTCGTCCATTGCATTTTCAAGGCGCAAAAAACAGCCCCATCATATCCCCGATGCGCAAGGTGCCGGGAGTGTCCAGGACCCAGGCCCACAACATCACCAAGTAAGTTCAGGATCGTTAGATATGAGAGAGATGTGTGGTGTCCGATTAAGCCTTCTCGATGTTTCTCTCATCGCCACTATGAATGAGCAAGGATTAACTTCTTCTATTCGTGAACGCCAAAAGCACTTTGGGAATTGACTCAGGGTCACAGCCCGTGGGCACTTGGGAAAGAAAGGAGCTGTGAAAAAAGAGGCTAAAGGCATCAAGTCTAATCTCCAAAGGGATCATCATGATCTCCATGCACCATTTGATTCAGCCTCGAGCCTAGTTTTCGCTTGAAGTAAATGAAGGTAAGAAAGAGTGGTTGAAACCTCTCTTCATGCATTAAGTGAAAGATATGGAGAGCCTGGCCAGTGGTCTGCTCGAGAGGGTCCTGTGTACCCATTTTTCCAGAGAGGCCATGTCGAGTTCTCGACTAGCCGGAGGAGGTCTGCACACGCTAACTTGACATTTACTGACTCAGCTACTCCCCCTATAGGAGCCATGTGCAGTTAAGGTGGCGTCTGACAAAGAATATTTGTTTGAATTTGGCTGAGGGGATGCCAAGCCTTGGATGATTGAGGACACCTCTGTTAGGCAATTTTCTCTGAGTATATAAGCTCAGTATTTGTATTTTGTAAAGGATCGATGGTTGAGCAAGGCTCCCGATTGTAAATTTTTAGTGAAGCGTTGGTCGCTCTGGTTAATGTATAAGGCATTTGAGATTTCTTACTTTATGGATGTCAACTTCCCTTCCATCTCTTTGTTTAATTTGTTAGAACAAATCAGAATTGGAGGATCCAGTCAAGTTGTGACTGTTATAGGATGATGTAGGTTGGATCACTGTAATAGTCACATTGTTTCTAATTGGTTCTTGTGATGTTCTCAGCGTTGAAATGACTTGGAATTGAAGGATTCAGTCGAGTCACCCCTCAGCTCCTTGAAGCTCTGGACCAAGAGGATCTTGGCTTCTGATTTTTTCATCCTCAAGCTTCTGAAGGCCTATTGCCTGAGGCAGTCTTGCTCACCCTTCTCACAAGTCTTCCTTCTTCCACCCTTTAAGTATTTACTAACAGAAGTTGGATCAAGACCTCCCTTTATTTCTACATACCAGGCCCAATTTACCGAGTTAAAGCTATATTTTCTTGAGTCTTTACCCATCTGATCACCTCATTAAACAAATCATGAAATAAAACTGATGGGCGTTGGGCTCTGCTCCTGCAAGCAATCCGGGAGTGACTTCTGACGCTAACACTTGTGGAGCAACATATTCCTCTCTAGGTAACAATGTTCCCTTCTCCCCCCAAACTGAATACTTTTATATCAAATGGAAAGGAAAAGAAAATAATGATGTGTTAAGTATGAAATGCACACACAATCCTTACTCCCTCGAACTAAAAACATTTTCTCAAAAAAAATTGTTCTCTTCGGCTACAACAATTCTTGCATTAAATATGGAGTGCATAGTAGTCCATCCCCACCCAAAATTGAGGATGTTGCATGTCCTCATGCAACACTATATCCTTATGTTAAAGGTTGATATTTTAAATAGAAGTGCCTTGAAAGAAAGCCTGCAAATGGGCTATGATATACTAGAATATATGTTTCTCAAAACCATATTTAATGCAATATGACTTATGGTTCAATCATGTGAACTTGAAAATTCTCACAAATAAGGAAAGAGAGGTATGGAATTATCAAATGTTGGTTGTTAGAGAAGCATGTTCTTCTTTTTCATCAATGTTTTAGGCTAGTCCTTTTCAACTACTTACTTTTCTATTGTTGGTTCTTGTGGAGCAACATGAATGCCTTATTTTTCTCTTACCGTTGGTTCTTGAGTAGAAACAACACAATCTTCTATTGTTCTTACTACTGGTTCTTATGTGGCAATAGCAAGGTCTTGTATTTTTCTTACTATTGGTTCTTGTGTGGTAGCAGCAAGGATTTATAATGTTGTAGCTTGTAACCCTTCACATGCATCGATATTGGAATGGAGTTGAACAAAAATAGTGAGGGACTGTTATGGGATGTAAAGGTGATGGTGTTCCCCCCCAAACTGAATATATTTTCCACCCCTGAGAAATGAAAAAATACGAGGTAGTAGTACAAAGGCATAAGTGATTTTCCAAACACAAATCCATAGCATCCAATGAATTTAGATTAAATAAAATAAAATACAAAGTATACTTTCACTTACCTAAGAAGTCTCAGAGATTTGCAACAAGTGTATTATAAGTTGAGATGGTCCACAATGATGTAAAATTATGTGAGAAATAACAATGTGGAGCTTGGAAACTCATATTAAAATGTGAGTCGTAGATTGGGATATGGGACAACCTTCAGTTGGAGCGGTGAAACATGAGAATCTTTATTCAAAGAGCAGTTGAAACTTGAAAATGAAATTTTATTTTTTTTGCAAACGTTGTATGCCAACAAGTTGGTTATCAAAAAATGTTTGTCTAACTACGCCCAAAGGGTTTTCACAGTTAGAAATTTGTATTCCCAAGGAATTCCTGCCAGTAAGATGGTTTTCAAGCATTCCAAGGTCTGATAGCACCCGATATAGGTTTTCACCATCAAAGTTATTAGGGAAGATAATAAGATAACATGGAAACTAAACATTGTAAGTGAGTTGAGTGGCTTTATTACATGGGTTAGGGATGGTTGGAGAAGGAATTAGGAAGCGATGAGGCTAAAGTTGTGACTTAATAGTAATAGTTATCCAAAATATATTTTAAGAAAAATATCAATCTTTAAGGAAAACCACATCATCAAAGGAACTTCATGAACTTCAACATGCAATTATTTCAATTCGGGAAGAAGGAAATGCATTGGAATACCATGGTATTGATGAATGAGAAAAATGGATTCATTCATAGAAAGGATAGTGGAACTTGATTTTTGGAACATTGGTATTCACTTCTTCTTCAAATAAATTCTTCATTTATCTTGTTCTTGGTCCATTGATAAGAAAGGAGTAGTAGGAATGGTGTAGTAGAAAAATTATAACAACAATTGTGTAATGGTAGGTGTTAGATAAAAAATACTGACAGGTGCTACAACAATAACACTAGCAGGTGTTACAATAACAATCATGGTAAGTGTTACAACAATAGTAATGGTACAAGTGTTACAACAACAACCTCGGAAGGTGTTAAAAAAATAGTACTAGCAGGTGTTACAACAACAATAATGGTAGGTGTTATAGCAACAATATTGGCAGGTGTAAACAACAAAAACACTAGTAGGTGTTACAAAAATAGTACTAGAAGGTGTCGCAACTTCTATGTGGGTGTCGTAGCTTCTGTGAGGTGTCGCAGCTTCTGTGAGGTGTCACAACTTCTGCGGGGGTCTTGTAGCTTTTGTGTTGCAAATTTTGTGAGGTGTCGTAGATTCTGTGTGGGTGTTGCAGCAAGGGATTGCAAGGTTCCTAGGTTGCAAAAAATCAACATGACATGCTATTTCATTTTTGTTGTTTGGATAGTGATATGTTATTTTCAAAAAAAAAAAAATCTTTGAAAATCACTTTTTGATTAATTGACCTTCTGTTGACGGACCAACATGACCCGTTCAATTAGATGAGGGAAAATTTCTGATGAAAGGTGCCAATTTGACCCACTCTAATTTGGGATAGTGTTTCCAACCATATTTTGGCATGGTTTCCAATATAACTAATATACTAAATAAATATGAATTTGAGAACTGAAGGTTCTCAGATGAATTAAAAATGAAAATACCAACTAACTAATTCTAATCTAAGATGAATTATTACAATCCTAAGATGTAGTTACTATTCTATTATATACTATCCTATCCTCATCAAGAGAAAACTAAAAAGGATGAGTACAATGAAATATTTTTATTACTTGCATATAAAAAATTCACATATACAAGTAACATGAATGTTTAAAAACAAAACTAGTTAACATCAAGTAATTGATTAATTAATTGTATCACACTTTTGTTGTACTCAATTTGAAAATCATGGTAACTGTAAAAATGAGAACATTAATTTAGAAGTAATTCATAAACCAACATCCACATACGACATGAATAAAACATGCATAAATTGAATAGTCACATTCATACACATTAACACCACATTCTTCAAAAAAATGTCTTTAGGTTCAAATTCACATGCAGTAAAAATAATGTCTTTCTACATCCGGAAACCAAAAATCGTTTCTTATTGATAGTCCTCCTTTTTTATAATGAGGAGTCATTGTTTACATGATAATCTTGCAATTATGAATCCAGGGTCATTTTACAAAATGACTCTTCATATTCCAAATCGGAAACAAGATAGTGATAATAGAGAAAGGAGACATCTGGGTACAATTATGGAATTTTATTATCATGAGTTTCCCTACCCCTGCATCTTATCTTGATATTCCTCCCAGAGGGAATAATATTTCATTATGTCTTCAATATTGCCCGATTGCAATTTCTCCACGATTAATTCTCCACTACAAAATTTAGCGGGCACTTCTTAAAGTAACTCCTTTGTTGTGCTTTTCACAAAGTATTGGATTTTATTGGTGAACCGGGTAGGTATTAACATGTGTTTCTCCAAAGATTCTCTTTCAATATGATTTAAACTTTGTATGCTTACTTGGATGATTTATTTTTGTTCTTCCACCTCATCAATTCTTGTGGTGGCAGGAATTGCTTCATGAATAGGGAGCATTGGTTGCATTTTGATTTCTTCCATGAGATCGCTTGAGTTATTCCACATCCTTATGCATGCATCAATTGTTTCCTTTTGGGTGACCTGTACATGCTTGAAAATGGGTTTACAAGTGTCAAAGAATATTTGACATCAGAGTCTTTCTCTATTAGAATATACTGGCAGTGTAGTGGGGGGACTCTTGCACATATCTTTCCAACCAAGAATCTTCTCTAAATCCTCATGGGCTTCCGGATACCTTCCTTGAATCTCTACCAGTCTATCTTGTATCCTGAGTTGTTCTTATCGACCCATTTGTATGTTACCAAGTATACTTAGGAATTATTTCTACTCTGTTGCAAATCTCTCATTTAGTTCTAATGCCTGGGTTTTTATAGTCTCTACAACAAGTGTAAATGTCTTGTTCTCTTCCATGACTGTTTTGAGCTTCTGTCTTTCTGCTTCCAATTCTCTGTTATGGGTGTCCCATTTAATTTTGATCCTTATTTCAAAATATACATTCATTTGATCTCTCTGTTCTTGTAGGGATCTGTTCAAAAATTTTGTATTGAGAGTTTCAACTAATCTTACCACGTTCTTGAACTCTAAAGTAAGATTGTCTTTCACATCTCTTAACTCTACATCCAACTCTATAACCCTAGTTTTGGCAGTGCTTAGGGAACCAACCAATTCAAGGACAAATGAGGCATTTATTCCTACAAAAGAGTGAAGTGTAGAGGCTGCATGAACAACATTCTCTTCAGGATCGGGTCATGCCTTCCATTCTACTACTCTCCCTGTATATGACTTGGATTTGGTGTATTCTCATCTTTTTATTTTACTCGATCTCTTCTAAATACTCATCATTTTACTATGATAATAGTAGTCTCAAATGGCTACCACAGTGCCCTCAAAATTCAAGGATTGAGTAGAGAAAAAAGAATCCCCTAGAACAATATTGAGAGGAGTGTAATCTTGCGGTGGAATGTTCACAATACCCATATTGGGTGTTGATGGAGTGGTTGGGGTATGACTCAAATCCTACAACTGATGTTGTTTCAACAAATCATCTTCCTTTTTCTTATCCTCTACTTCTTCAACTTCTCATTTAGCTTTGGCTTCATTGACCAATATCTTGGCCTCTTCCTCATCAACCAATTTATTTTTCTTGGATTCTTTAGATTTCTTCCTTTGAAGTGAAACATGTTCTACCTTAAGATCATTTTCTTTTTTTATTATTTCTTCCCTAGATTTTCTTATTTGATATTCCTCTTCATCTTGGAGTCTCTTTTTTTCTAACTTTTCCTCTTTCCTAATTTTTTCTTGATTTTAAACGTTGTTGTCAGCCTGTTCCTATTGGAGAAATCTATGGAACTAGTCAATTGTCACTCTCTTCATTTCCTCTTGTTCACATTCCAACTCTTGTCTAACATCATCATTGGGTAACTTATGTAGGTATTTTTCATATGATAGTATTCCTTTAAACTTGTCTTCCTCAAAATAAATTGCAAGGATGTTAGAGTGGGTGAGTCCAAAAAATATGACATGGTTGAATGCAAGCTCATGTGGGTCATGGCCTTTAGGCTCTCCTAGGAATAGGTGTAACTCTTGTAGGTTTTCTTCCTCCTTTCTTTCATGAGGGCCATTGGAAATGGTGTAATTCCCTATGTGGACTCGGAAGACAAGCTAGATCTTTTTTCTACTAATTAGGAGTAGTGAAGTGACCCATGACCCCATGGTATGGTAAGAAATCTCTCTCATCAACAGATGGTCTGGGACAAAATAGGGTAAGAGGTGTGGGGCTCCAGTGGTTCCATACACCCTAATATATGAATAGTATTTACATAGGAACCAGTCAACTATCCCTTTCATCCTAGTCCTAGCTTCAAAGGAAATCATATGTCTTGGGAAACCAAAAAGAATAGAGTGTAGAGGGTCGAGGAAAAGATTAAAAATGTCATAAAAATATCTCTTGTAATTAATTCTCTAGAGATCATAGCAGTACACATGAATAGGGGGTTGGTTTTGGTCTTAGTTCCACCCGAGGTCGTGAAATTGCACGGAGGAACATATAACATCAACTAGGTAGGATGACATGTAAAAACATGGTTTTTCCATACCTAGGATGTTCTTCATGTGAAGAAATATGTTGAAGGCCAAGATGTTCGCCGAATTGAACAATTGTCCTGTTTTGACGATGGTATGGGCTAGTGGTAGCCAATAAGTTTAGAAGTGTGTGCTTTTGTCCTTGCCATAAATCCTGCATAGCATGGATACTAACATTTTATACGGTTCCTTGAGCTTGTGGGTGGGAACCAACTTTTGTTGTTTCTTGAGGTTCTCTTATTCATTGACCCACCAATGTTTCATTAGCTTTACTGGCCCTTTGTTACCTTGGGAGAACCCTTTCAAGAATTTATCATTGAGAGCACAGGTGGGACTAGGTAGATGGTATCTCATACCGATGTCTTCATGCCTTAGGGATGCCACACAATTCCCCTCTTTACTCACGATGGTTGTGGTGTTCACATCGAATTTCCTGAAACACCATTGTGTGGCCTTATTGTAGGGGAAAAGAGTTGGATGGGAATCAAAGGAATATTCCCTTATCCTAGAAAGATTTTCCAAACATAAATGATTTAAAAGGATTTGAAATCCACTGTTAGAGTTCAATTTTCAGAGTTCAAGAGAATGAGGGACCATTTGTACCCCGACGAAGATGGTATCGAAGGAATATTCCTTCAATATCTTGGGTAGTGAAGGGCCTCGAAAGAAAGGAAAAAGGTAAGTCGTTTAAGATCCATAAATAGGGGAAACGGGTCAATATTAAGATGCCATGTGATGAGGTCCTGATTTAACAGGTCGTATCGACTCGATGATGTTGATTACATGTTGGATTCGAGTTTTTACATCAATGGGATGCCACGTAATAAATGAAATTTATGTTTCATATCTATCGGAGCATGAGGGTCAAAGTATTGATTGGTGTGTGGAGAGAAATATTTTGATGAATACGATTCTGAAATACCTCTTTCCAATGAGAACATCGGAAAGGTTTCCGTCGGAATGTAAGATAGTTTGATATTTGTTCTGAATCCATCATCAATTAGGCTAAAAGTGAGATATTGATATCTATCACATTGGCTAAGTATAAATAGGGTTCGGGTTCTTACTATGAGAGGGGGGATGATAAAATTTGGGTAGAAGGGTTGAAGAGTGCAGTACCATGGGAACTATTTTTTACTATGGCCCATGGGTTTCCATTCATGAAGAATGCATAGATAGTATAAGTGATAGAACAAATATTGATCATGCTCATACCTCCTTAGTGAAGTAGGAATCTATGCCTTGTAAATAATTTTAGAACAAATGGAGGGGAACATTAAAAAATAAAATGGGTTGTTATGGGAGGTGAGCCAAAAAAATGGCAACTTACTGGGAAGAACCATTTATCTATGATATCAAAAGAAAGTGACTTCAACTAGATCAATGGAAATTTTACCTCTACATAGTTCATACAATATGTAGATTGGGGACCCCACATCAATCATCCTGAGGACAAGAGAGAAGAAATACTTGTTACCAATGATCTTCCACATAATTATGGTGAGCGTTAATGGGTGTTTATTTCATACATCTACAATAAAACATTGGGAGTAACACCACAAAGGAATTTTTATCGATTGTTATAAACTGAATTGTTTTCCTAATATTTATTTCTCGGTATTGCTTTGCTTTGAGTGGCTGTCCATAGCATCGACAAAGATTTTTTGGTATCATAAAAGCATGGCCCTGTTGCTAGCGAACGTCCATAGCCCCGATGGGTTTAATTGTACTTCCCACAATTTTAGTAGAATTTTCACCTTATGATTATGCTTTTCTGTATTCACCTTTTAGATATATAATTTATGTATTTCTTTCGCAGCATAGGTGAAGGTGAATAGGAACCAGGGTGATACGAGAGTTACTTTGATATGATAGTATCAGTCGATAGTTCATTCTTGTGGGTCCATAAATATGAATCACATATGCATTTAGAATTAGGAGTATCAATGGAAGGATCACTGGAATTATGCAGAAGACATTGAATTCAGGACATTTCAAAAAAACTTGAGTGGAAAATAGGTATGTCATGAGAGTGGTCACACGATTAGAGATAATTGATAGAACCATCGAAAGGCATTGATTTTATAGGTTAGAATCTTTCTCTTGGCACAGGTGAACAAGTTCCTCTTTTCTATACCATCATCACTCATCAAGATAAATGTTGATCCCAAGGAAAATCGATTGCTTCAATATGTAAAAGGAATTCTTAGGAGAAAGCATTCACTAAATAAAACAATATTTAGTTCTTGTTGTGAAGGAAAAGGTTGGTCTAGTGCAGTGAACAATAACGTATTCTAAACTTAAAAGTGAAAAAAGGAAAATTGAAATGAAAGCATGTAAAAGGAAAAATGGGAGAAAAAGGAAGGTTGATTGGAGTGTAAAAGACAAAAAAAGGGAAAAAAATAGAGAAAACCTTACTTTGTACAAGGATATATCACCATAAGTGATCAAGAGAAATATTGTTTTAAGATTTTTCCATTGACAGGGAGCTCCTCCTCATCTCCCTCCAATGTTTTAAGTCTAAAATCTCCATGACCTATTTTTTGGTGAATTGGATAGGGTCCTAACCACAACTTTTGGAATTTAGTGTGTTTTCCCTTTAGTTCATTAGCTTTGTCCCATTTGATAATGAGGTCTCCCTCCTAAAAATATTCATTACCCACAACTGACTCGTCAATCCATTTTTTTATCATTTTTGGATGGTGTTTTAGGTTCATTTTAGCTTTTTCCCTTTCTTATTCCAGTTTTAACAACATGTTTAATCTCTCTTGCATTACTAGGAAAACCTCATCTTGGGAAGATTGGGCTAGGTGCAAGGTGGGTAGGAAAGTATGGGTAGGCACAGTGACTTCTTTTCCATAGATAAAAAATAAAGGAGTTCCCAATAGATGATTTGGGAGTCACTCTGTCGTCCCAAAGTGTGTTCTGAAGGGTGAGGTACCAATTTCTTTGATGATCGTTGACAATTTTATTGATAATTTAATGAGGTTATTATAAGTTTACTATGCCAAATCATTTCCTTGTGGTTTTTAATTGACTAAATACTTAACCTTAATATTTCATTCAAGAGCAAATTCAATCAATTTCAGAGAAGAAAAATATTTAGCATTATCAAAGACTAATGATTCAGGAACTCCAAACCTAGTGATAATATGAGATTTAAGGAACGAAGTCACCTAGTTTTCCTTGATAGTATTCAAGGGATTTGCTTCACTCCATCTAGTGAAATAGTCAGTAGTTTTCAAGATGTATTTGTGTAGTTGGGAAGAATTAGTATTGATTTCCCCGATTACATCCAACCCCCATTGTTTAAATGGATGTTTGATTATCAAAAGTTGTAGGGGAAATTGATCTTTCTCTTCTCTCCCATATAACTTTTGGCATTGGTTGCATTTTCTTGCATATGCATGAGAATATTTGAATAAAGTGGGCCAGTAATAGCTAGATTTGAGGATTTTGTGAGCAATGGTGTCTCCACTGTAATGTCCACCAGTTGGTCCATCATGAAGTTCGGATAATACATTTTATGCATTCATTGTCTCAAGACATCTGAGAAAAACACCATCATAATTTTTCCTGCATAACATTCCTTGGATGAGATGATACTAAGGAGACTTGATTCTGAGGGATCTTTTCTTTTTGGGGATCTAGATGATGTGGGGCTGACCTGTGAGTTAAGTAATATTTTATTTCGTAAAACCATTGGTATAGTTAACAGGGATGTAATAGACCTCTCTTTCAAACAAATCTTGATCTTGACACAAAGCATCTTCATGTAATTCATCACTTATTTATTTAGTAGCCAGTTTTAACAGTCCCTAGCCTTTGACGATTTTTGCAGGCTTAATCTCTAGGTCGTAATCTTGTAAAGTTGTAATCCAAATTTCTCTCTTTTTTGGTAAGTCTTTCTGTACCAGGAGATTCCTGACAACAGGCTACAAAACAATAACTTTGGTCTTAGATTTGACCAATAATGGCCTGAAGTGTTTGATATCTTTGAATACATCATAGGATTTATTATCCACCTATTGGCAGTTCAGTTTTTCTCCTTGTGATCCAAAACTCATAAAAGTCGTAGGGAATTCATCTCCTTCCTGGTTCTTCTTCTTTAAAACAACTGCAAATGTGATGTCAGAAGTGAATGTGTACATGATGAACTATCGACTGAAGTCTGGTCTTAACAATGAGGGAGATGGTGCTATGTCTTCTTTGATCTTATCGAAAGATACTTTTTCTTTAGATCCCCATCTGAATTCAACGTTCTTTTTTTATCATGTCTTGCATGGGTTTTACTATTTCGAAAAATATGGGGACGAATCGTCTCACAAAATTTATTATTCCCAGGAATGACTGCATGGATTTTTTTTTATGAGGGGGAGAAATTTTGGTAATAGCTTCAATTCTCTCAGGTTCGATTTTCATACCATGCTTGGAAACAATGAACCCTAACAATTTTCCTTCATCAACAAAAAAAACTAATTTCTTAGGGTTGAGAGAGATACCATATCTTCTACACCTATTGAATACTTTCTTCAAATGATTTATATGGTCTTTTATGTTCTTTGAAAATATAGTAATGTTATCAAGATACACTACAACACATTCTCCAAGTAGACCCATGAAGGTGATGCCTATGGCCCTTTGGAAGGTCGCTCCATCATTGATGAGACCGAATGACATCTTCCTATAAGCATATGTTCCCCACTTAGTCTTGAAAGTCATTTTTAATTGATCCTCATGGGACACTAAGACTTGGTTATAACCATAAAATCCATCTAAAAGGTAAAGTATCTCAGAGACGGACACACACTGAAGAATTTGTTCCATGGGAGGTATTGGGTAATTATCTTTCTCTGAGGCCTTTTTAATATTCCTGAAGTCAATACAAAGCCTTATATCACCATTTTTTTCCTTACTGGTACTAAGTTGGAGATCCATTATGTATGCCTCACTAGGAATATGATCTTGGCATCTGAAAACTTATTCAATTCTACTTTGACCTAAAGCTCAAGGCTGGGGTGCATCTTCCTTATCTTTTGTTGAACATTTTTGTCTGAGGCTTCATGGGAATGATGTGTTGTATGATTTTGGTGTCATATATCTTGATATTCTCATAGGTCCAGGAAAATATGTCATTATATACTTTGAATAATTTGATGTAAGACTGCTTTTCTTGAGGAGGGTAATTTTTTCCCAGATTAATGTTTTTGAGGCATGGTATTTGTCCCCAAGTTCACCAGTTCCAACTACATGGGTGAAATGTTGGGGTTGCAATTGGTGAATTTCTTGAATTTATCCTAGAGATCATAGAGTTTCTCAAATCTTAATACATTTTTGGGGATATTGTTGGCTGAACTTGACAGGATGTTTGATTTAGTTGGGTCAATAGTATATGGATTCACCATTTGTTCATGTTGGCCTTCATCTATAATAGAGCCTTTGAAAGTATCTTTGAGGTGTAAGAAATTTATAAGTTGTTGGTCATCGTCAAAGAATCTCCAATTAGTGATGTTGTCGGGAATTGAAGGCCTATACAAAAGTTCAACAGAGAAAGATTTGATCTGAGGGAATTGTCGGGAATTCATGCATTAATTGATCTGAGGGTATTAATATGGATGTTACATTGGCTATAAAATCAACATCACAATTCAGTGAAAGAGGTACATAACTAATATAAACTGCATCAAAGGATTTGATTAGTTCCCAAACATCTAATTGATAATTTTTTAAATGACTTGAAAGAAAATGGATGGTGTTTCTTACCTATCTTATGATAATTTCATAATCACCAAATACCTTGATTTTCTCAACTTTCAAATCTACTGCCTTTCTTAGTCCCTACACTAAATCTTCATATTCGACAGTATTATTGGTGCATAATTCTAGTCTGCATGCAATTAATGTCTTCCTTCCTTTCAGATCTTTCGATATGAAACCAACACCTACACCTTCTAAATATTTGGATCTGTCAAAAAATAGTTTCCATATGTTAGGATCCCCTTTCTTTGTTTCAAAAGTCGATTTCAAGTTTTCATTTTTTTTTTGTTTTAGTGGGGTTAGTAGACTTAACAAGAATTTCTAATCTATTCTTAGAAACTATGTTAGGTTGTACATCCGGGGGACTGTTAATCTAATCAACTATATTATAGTTGGGCTCAATTATATGGGTGCAATGAATGATTCCATATTGTGTGTTAGATTATGCAGAGATGATGTTCCAGCTGTAAAATTCCCAAAAAATGTCTCATATGAATAATTACCCAAAATTGAGTTGTTAAACATTATCGGTTCATTTGGGTCATTCAGGTTAGTAAATACATGTTTCAAATACCTTTCCCTATCAATTTTGATATGATTCATTTTACCATTATAAGGAAGCCATAAATGAGACCAATCAATAGAAAAGTAACCATTCAACATAGCTGACTCATCCTGACTTAAAATCATGGCATAGTTGTCAGGTATGTCTACTACGATTATATCAATAGTTTGATGAACTTTTGGATTAACAGACATTCTTATCAAGACTTTTTCAATTCCCCAAAAATTTTAACTCTGGTTCAGTCTAACTGAATAATTTGAATATCATACAGTTCAGGCTTGACATTAAGCTTCTCAAAGACCTTGAGGGGCATGAAATTAGATGAGGCTCTTGAGTCTACCATACAGTTATGAACATTCCTATTAAATATTTTAAAAGTAATCAACAAAGTCAGATTGGTAGATCTGGACCTATGTTCGGTTAGGGATGCATTTGTCACTATTTGACTCTTATATGGATTGTTATTGTTAGAAGAACATTCCTTGGCCATTCCCTTATTTGTTCCAACATTAATTTCTTTTGTGGCAGTGGAAGTTTTCCCTTGCGAATTTTTAATAAAATTCTTCTGGATTTGTGGGATATTCATAAGCTCAAATAGGGAAATGTTGTCTTTAGTGTTCTTCATATCTTCTAGGAAATCATATTCCAACTTGGCCAAGGATATGGACGAAGCACTAGGTTTTTGTGTTTGATCAATCGTTTTATGGTTGGAAGATGTGGTCTTGGAGGGATTGGGAGTAGTGTTGGTTGGAGAAGATGAGTGTCTGGTAATGGAAGTGGTGGGAGAAGTGTTAGGATATTTAGACACTTAGGAGTTAGTTAAGATATACTTGGTCTAATGTGTCATTAGGTAAAAGTGTGTTTCCTAGTGTGTTTCTTTAGTATGCATTAGTTTGCATTTGTAGTTAGGAAATCTGACAATCATGATATGTTCCCGACATAGAGTGATCTGACGGTTCATACTCTCATCGATCTTAACGGCCATTGATATGTGGATTAAAACCCTATTGGTCCACGATATCTATTTAAAGAGAATGGAGGGTTATTTGTCAATGATCAATTGTGAGAAACTCTCTTGTAAAATATCTCTGTAATCTTTTTCTTTGCATTAATAAACTGTTCCAAGTGGTCGCGTTGGCTAGGGACGTGGATGTTTCCCTGTAGGGGTTTTACCATGTGAAAACATCGATGTGTTGATCTTTGATCTAGTTATGTGAGTGATTACTGAAGTTGTTCATCCTTTGTTGGAATACCTATGTTGTCGAACATGGTATAAGAGCTTGTTTGAATACCCGCTCCTGTTGTAGATCGAGATCGTGAATTTGAGTTGTCTCATCTCCATTTTCTGTCATTTCCATACATTTATGGGATGAGAGGACTATTCCATTATGTTTGGATCACTCGTTTCATTCAAGAACACTTTTGTTTCACTCAAAAAGGTTTTTATTTTCCCAAGGTACGGTCATTATAGTCATATCCGAAGGTGTAAAGTTTGAATACGAAATTTTAAATTTTTTTGCAGAGAAGTATTTTGGTTTTTATTTTTTTATTTCCGGGTTGCTACTCTTTTAGATTTTCATATGCTCTTTTCCCCGCACCCTATGTGATCTCAGAAAATTAGAAACATATAGGAAAAGGTGCATCTTCCGGGTAAGCTAACCGAGATCTAGCACGCTCTCCAAGGCCATCTTCAACAACAACAATCCTCCTTATGAACATTACAATATGTTTTCCCAGACCATCTGGTTAAAATTTTTATTATTAAGTAAGAGGTCTTGAGTTCAAGTCTCTCTTTTGTTACTTTTTTTGAAAAAAAAGTTCATGCTAAAATTGTAAAGTGTATTTCACTTCAAGTATAAAAGTGAATCACTATAAGTAGTTTTAATATTTTATTTTAGAGTTATTTATTTTGCATGCATATTTTCTTTGTAAAAGTGAGCCCTAATTCTCTTTATAAAAGTGGGTCACTTCATAAAGCAACTTACACTACCACGTGGTCCTTTGGTTATCGTTTATGACTTTGTTTTAAAAATGGCATAACTCTCACATCCGAAGTCTGTTTTCAGTGCCGTTTTTTTTTAAACCACATAACATTTCGAGATCTTTCCATTCAGATCATCATTTTCAATTTTTAAATATGTATTATCTACATATTTAATATTTCTTCTACAAGTAATCTCTTACTTACCAACACCAACTACTTCCAATGGAAATCTCATATGGAGGATTTATTAAGAAGTAAAGGCTTGTACCAGATTACCTTGGGAAAGAAAATAGCACCCACTAATGCTGATAAGAAAGCCAAATGGGATAATAGGAATGACGAAGCATGTGGATTAATCAGAATGTCCATCTCTCCTGATTTAAGGTTCCACCTTCAATCACTTGATCAACCCAAAGAAGCTTGGGACAAGATTGAATCTGTGTTTGGTAAACACAATATTATTCGAGCACAACAGTTAGAAAATCAAGTGCTGACTTTAATTCTAAATGATTTTTCTTGCATTGAAGACTATCTATCTAAGTTTAAAACACTCAGACTTTTATGTGAAGAATCTAAGATAAATATAGAAGAATATTGTTCCATCTATCTTATACTTTCTAAGATAGGTAGTTCATATTCTGTGTTTGTATCTACCTTTTAGGCCATGCAAGAGGCTCTAAGGGCAGCTTATAAAAAACCTAGTCTTGAGAAGTGATTCTTTGATTAGAGAGCAAGATAAGCTTGTACAACTTGGAGTGATTAGCACTGTAGGTACCTCCAACAAAGCCTTAGTTTTCCATCAGAAAGATAAATGCAAGAATACCAAGAAGCAAAATCCTCGCCACAACAATAAGCAATATAAGGGTTCTAAACCCACTCAGACAGCTTCCACTCCTAATGGTGACAAAAATGAAAAATATAAAAGTAAGAATACTAACTAACATTGCAACTTTTGGGATAAAGATGGTCATGATGAGTCCAAATGTTTAAAGAAGATGGAATCTTTAGAAGCAACAATGAAGAAGCACAACATCAGTATTGATTCTACTTCTTCTTCTCTTCTCATGGACATGCACTTTCTGCTTCTGGTTTCTCCTTCAATACAACTTCTACTTCTACTTCTACTTCTAATGAGTGGCTTATTGATTCTGGAGCATCTTATCATATGGCTAAGGATAGAGCCATATTTTCCACTCTAAATGAATGTAACACCAAGAATTTGTTGGTGATGATAGATCTCTTAGTGTTGAAGGATCTAGAACAGGTCAAGTAGAAAATGGTCATTTCAATGATGTATTATGTGTTCCAAGTATTTCTTGTAACCTTCTATCAGTATATCAAATCACTCATTCAGGTGAAGGTAAAACTGTAGAGTTTTCACCTCACCAAGTTGTAATCAAGTATCTAAAATATCCTAAGCATGTTCTTGCAACTAGAAATGTTGATGATATTACCAAGTTGTACAAATTTGACAACTTTGGGTCATCATCTTTTTCATTAGTTTTTGTTGCTCATAGCAATGACTTGAGCAAACTATGGCATGAGCGGTTTGTTCATCTAAACTACCGCTCATTGCAGCAACTATGTAATCAACAGATGGTGACTGGTCTTCCTCTTGTTTCATGCAGAGATGGTGTTTGTGTCGGTTGTGTTCTCTAAAAACAACATTGAGACAATTTTGACAAACGTGTCTCTTAGCATGCCTCGGGTCCTTTGCAGCTTGTTCACAGTGATTTTTGTGGTACACTTTCTTCTTCTTCTTTTTCTAGGTGCAAGTATTTCTTAACTTTCATTGATGAATTTTCCATACGTACTTGGGTTTACTTCTTAAAACTTAAGAGCGAAGTTTTTGACAATTTTTTGGCCTACAAGGCCCTTGTAGAAAAGAAATCTAGACATCAAATTCAAAGGTTAAGAACATATAATGGAGGTGAATATGTGAACAATAATTTTACAAGTTATTGCACTACATGAGGAATCAAAATGAAACACAGTGTTCCATATACACCACAACAAAATGGTGTTGCTGAGAGAAAGAACTGCACATTAAAAGAAATGGCTAATTGTATGATCCAATCTAAGGGATTAAGTCTAAAGTATTGGGCAGAAGCCATCAACTGTGTAAATTACATAGTAAATCTCACTCCCACAAAGGCTCTTAAAAATATAACACCAGAAGAAGCTTGGACTAAAATTGAACCAGATGTAAGTGACTTCTGTGTATTTGGCAGTATTACAAGGGCTCAAATTCCTAATGATAAAAGGAAAGCATTGCAGCCTAAAAGTGAGAAGTGTATATTTGTTGGTTATTCTAAAGATTTCAAAGGTTACAGACTTCTTCAATCACATTGTAATGAAATTATTATTAGAAGGGATGTTAAATTTGATGAAAATATCTTGGTCTGCGAGCCTAATTCGTCGTTTGTGCCTTCTTTGGCCTGCGATCTTAATTCGGCGGTTGTGCCTTCTTCGGCCTGCAAGACATCTTCGGCATGTGTGCCTTCTTATGATCTCATTTCTTCTTCAAATGATGATAGTGAGGATGAAAATCCACCTGTGCCTTCTCACCCTCCTCCAGATGAGTCCTTTGAACCTAAACCAACACCAACTCCACTGCTTCCTAGATGGGTCTGTTCAACATGAGGAGCAGTTGGTGATCTTGTCGGTGATCCTTCATATTAGCATCAGACACATTCATAGTTCCAACGAGCCTCTTCTCTTTTGGCTCAAGTTTTAGAAACTCGTGATCCAGAGACATTTGCAGAAGCTTCAGGTCATCCAGATTGGGATACAACAATGAATGAAGAGTATCATTCTTTAATGGAAAATGATACTTGGGATCTTGTACCTCTTCCAAAAGGAAGAAAACTTGTTAGATGAAAATGGGTCTACATAACTAAGTATGCATCAAATGGAAGTGTTGAAAGACACAAGGCTTGGTTAGTTGCCAAAGGATTTTCCCAAGTTGAAGGAAGTGATTATAATGAAACCTTTGACCCTGTAGCCAAAATGAATTCCATCCGCCTTATTCTTGCCCTTGTTGCCTCACATAAATGGCAGGTCCATCAGATGGATGTTAAATCTGCCTTATTGCATGGAAATTTGCAGGAAGAAATCTACATGGAACAACCTCCTGGCTATGTCCAGAATGACTCTAGCCTTGCTTTTTGCCTCAAGAAATATCTTTATGGTATCAAGCAAGCTCCCGGAGCTTGGTATGAAAAAATGGACAAGTTTCTTATTGCCACTGGATTCTCTAGATGCCATTTTGATCCTAATGTCTATACCAAGTGTTATCACCCCATAAAATATGGGAATCAACTTATGACTTAGATATTATTGATTATCTGTATCTAGTGTTCTTATTGGAGATTTATTTTTCATTTTGCAAAAAGAAAAAGAAAAGAAAAAGAAAAGAGAAAATAAAAGAAAAGAGGGCAAAAGAATTGAAGCATAATCCCCATGCAATAACAGTGACTTGGTCATACCTTTCAAGCATGATCAAGTCCTTTTAAAATTTTAATGTTGATAGAATAGTGAATGCATCTGATCAGACCCTCTAATCTTGGTCAGATAGCCCCTAGGTTAGAACTAGCGAATAAATCTGATCAGACCATTTAATCCTGGTCAGATAGCCCCTAGGTTAGAATTAGTGAATACATCTGATCAGACCATCTAATCCTGGTCAGATAGCCCTTAGGAAAAAATGATACCTTAACCCAACAGTTTAATCTGGGTTATTCGTCTTGTGAAAGCAGGTTAGAATGTAGATTAACTGCTTGGCCTCCCTTGTCCAAATAAAGCTAGATCAATAAATATGTTACCCTAGGACTCTATGCCTAAGTGTAGTTGAAATGATGTCCCCTTTGTGGTGTATATGAAAAAAATCAAAGAAAAACCCATGTGAAAGCACTAATCCTAAGTTTTTCCTACACCTGACATTTTTCGCTCCTGACCTATCCTTCATGCACCTTCCAATGGTCCAGATCACGATGATTATATCAATGGCTCACAGACAATCCCGGACCCCCCTCAGCATTCTACCTTTAACGGAAGGGGGGGGGGTCTGGAATCGGCGATAATCTTTGCACAGATCTGGACGGTCCAGAACAGAGCGCGCAAATCCACGACTCACATTGGATTCCGGACCCCCCCCTCCATTCTACCTTTAACGGAGGGGGGGGGGTCTGGAATTGGTTATAACGCAGGCACAGATCTAAACGGATCTAAGCAGAGCGCTTGGATCGATGATCCACATTAAATTCCGGACCCCCCCCCTCCGTTCTGCCTTTAATGGGGGGGGGGTCCGGAATTGGTATTAAAGAGAGAGCTAAGATCTACGGTCAAAAATCCGATGCGCAGATCAACATATCACGATGGATTCCGGACCCCCCTTGGTGTTCTGCTTTTAATCAAAGGGGGAGGGGTCCGGAATGAATATTCCTCACGGCGGGCCCCCTTGGTACTTGTGTCATTGTTTTATTGGTCCATAGGTCCCATCCTCCACATGTTGTCCGACAGCCCGTCGCCCCTGAACGTCATCCTCCACTAAGTCCACTTGTCCCACTTGCTCCCAGGTCGAAGTCCCATCCCATAACTGCTGCCAGTCCACGTTGTCAGTACCATAACCCCCTTCATTCATGGACAGCCTCCTTTGGCGAATTTTACCCCCAATCACAAACCTCCACGTCAGTCGCCCGTATACTCTGGTCACCGTCACCTGCCATATCACTCCAAGTGGCCCGTTGTCCATTAATAACTGGATAACATACCCATTGTCACGCTGACCGTTTTCCTGCGTCCAACCGACCCATTTTTGAATTAAACAACCGTTTCCATGTGTATTCGGTATTCACCCACCGCGCCAGAAACCTTCTATTCCTCCATTGCTCCTTGCATCGTTTCCACCTACTTTCAGTCGACCCCACTAACGTATTGTTTGTTGTAGGTACAGTTGCCGAAATGGTGTCTAAGACAAAGCAAGCTGAAGAGGAAGAGAATTCGTTCATTCCTCCTCTGGTTGACCTGGATAAAATCCCTTTGGTTGACAAAGATCGCTTGATAGCGGACACTATATGCAGTTTTGACTTCTCTGATCTGCAGTCATGGCTCCGCGAAGTCTTCCTGGACCAGAGCGACGAGATTGGGCTCTGGGAGTCCAATTTGCCCCTCTATTTGTTCCCCCAAATTCACCATTTCCCAGAATTTGCCCTCAAATGCCAAGCCCACTACATCCCCGACCAGAAATCCATTGTTTCTTCATCTGGGGACATCCTCTTCTTCATCACCCCAGAAGATATCGACCAGATGATGCAAATTACCCGCCCTAAATCTGCGTCCCCTTTCAACCTAGAAATCCTCATTGAGCTTTATAAAAAAATGACTTTCCTGCAGAGAGCTCAGATAGTTGAGATTTTCCTCCCCACTTCCGCTCCACTCCCTACCAAAAATCCCCCGTACCCTTCCTCTTTGTTTTCCACCAAAGGAAATCAAATTATTTCTTCCCTGTGTGCCCTGCTTGGGTATTATTCTGATCAGTGGGTAGACGAACCCATTTTGGGTTTTCTATCTATCTTTTCAAATGACGAGAAGCCGACCACGCAGTTCAACTAAAACGCTTTCCTAGCCAATAACATCCATGAGCAATTGGTGAATTTCACCAAAGAGGGCATGTTCAGGTATTCATCCATTCTGGCTTACATGTTCGTCTACTTCCAAGCAGACAGGTTCAATTTCTCCATGCAGAAGATGGACGCCGACAGGAGGCCACAGCCAGTCACGGCGTGGACTTCCCTTCTGAAACACAATTCTGTCGAATACGACTTCACAGCGTTCATTGATCAGTTTTACCACCCTGTGGTAAGTATGTTGAGTGGCATGCCTGAGCCACGGATAAATGACGAAGCTCGGAGAATTCTACACCTCTCGGACAATGCGAAGACAGGAGACTGGTACTTGTATCAGAATCACTCTGAGATCCGAGTTTATGGGTGCAAGTTGGCGCCATACAGACTTCCGAGATATATACCGGTAAGAATTTTCACATTGGAATATATTAGACAAATTATGAATTCTGATGATATTCACTTTGTTTCCCTCAAAAAGAAGCAACAATTGCGGATTAAAGGGTGGATAGGCTCTTTCATCTGCAATAGTAGAGGTGCGGGTGATGAAGCAGAAAAAATGTTAAGGCAAATGAAATGCCTTACAAGTTTCACTTGGCATTATGATCCCTGTGGGATCATTTATGAGATGAGAGTCAAAAATAAGAATGCCGCATATGCGCATGAACCCAAGCCAGAAATCGAGAGATTTGCTAATCTGACAGAATGGGAGCCTGATACATTGGTGGACACGGAACCAGCTGTCAGGATGGAAAGGCAGGTACCCTCAACAAGCGCACCCCCCACTGCCACACCTCAGAACCCCAAGGAAAAGAGGCCCTGACAAGAATCGTCTTCTCCTGTAACAGAGGTTTCCTCGGAGGAATATAAGATGCACACCAAAAAGCCAAGGACAGCTCCAACGACAGGCATGACAGTGGAGCAAGAAATCACAACCACCCCAGGGGTCAAGCCTGTCACTCTACCGTTTGGCTCGAGCCGGCATAAGGAAATCACAAAGGCCATACTGAAATCTACAGATTCTCCCCTAGAGAATCCGCCAAGCAAGACTGGGCCCAAATTGGGCATTTTTGAAAAGTATGACTTGATCAAGAAGAAGAACTAGACTCTAACCAACAACACTTATGCCCAATTCCAGAAGCAGTCTTCCACAGCCCAGCATAGACTTCTTTCGATGTTTGATACAGAAAAGGGGAGGATGCATTTGGCCTACCTCCAAACTCAAGTGCCGGATCCCAAAGTGATATCCGATTACAAAAGGACTACCATCGAGTTCCAGGCCAAGGACGTGCACCCAGCGGACCAGATGGATCTGCACAAGCAAACTGGGGAGATGGTTTTCCACACTTTGGCCCATGCTACAACTTCTACTTCAAAATATCGGATAGCTTTGAGCAATGCCCAGACCCAACTGAAGATGGAGAAAATATCATCTTTCGCAAAGGACAACAAAATCAAGACATTGGAGGAGTCGATCCTCAAGATCGGCTACGACCCTGCTAACGTCAACGCTGCCGAGGAAATGATCAAAAATAAAAATGCTGACATCGCTTCCTTAAGGAAGCAGCTAAATCTCCCTCCAACAGAGGACCCGCAAACGAAGGAGATAGCCGAAAAAGAAGGGGAAAAGGATAAAATGTTGAAATTACTCATGGAGAAGAATGCTCAGTTAAAGGAGATGGAGGCTGAGATGGAAAAACTGTTAAAAGAGAGAGAGCAGGCAAAGACAATGGAAGGCATCCCCTTAAGTTCTATCCCAATTACAGGATTAAGCACAGCAACAGTGACAGTCGTTCCATCTGCAACACTGCCAGAAGGAACAACAGACCTGGACAAGTCTATGGAGAGAATGAATTTGCAAGAGTCAGAAATCAGCAGGCTCAAGGAAGAAGTGGAGAATCTCCAAGAGCTAAAGACTTCTTTCCAGATAAGTCTAGCCAAAGAGAAACAAGTGAATGAGCAAATTAAGAAGGAGTTACAACAACTCCACAAACAGACAATGGCTGGGAAGACATTGTTTGAGGTCAAAGAGATTGTGTGTACCGATATTTCCAAGTCCATAAATGAAATCTGGCCAATGGTTCAAATTATGTTTGAACAAAATGAGTTGCTTGAGAGGAGCAAACAGGCAGTGGAGAAAATCAGAACGGAGCTGGGAGACATGCCAGCTCAAGCTAATGAAATCACAAGGCTCCTGAATTCAAAGACCAAGGAGGAACTAGAAGAATTGAAGATCGAGGACAGGACAGAAACTATATTGGAGGTGAAAAGAGTTATGACCAAAAGAGGCCTCATGCTTCATCTTGAGGAGAAAATCCAAGTTATGGATCAAGGAGTGAAAATTTTTTTCAACAAAATAGATGCTCTCCAAAGGAAGGGCTTACTGGGCCTGAAGGTCATCAATGATAAATTAATGACGCTCCCTGACTACAAGAAAAGGTTGATAGAAATATCTAAGGACAGTTCAAGGTTTGCAGGGGTACAAGGGAGTATCACAGGTAGAGCCTTCATGGAGGCACTGCAGTTGGATATTAGTATCCAACACGAAATCAAACACATATTCGCCATCAAACCTACATTTTCCAAATATACAGACATGGATGAAGTGTATAGGAGACTGCTTAAAGTCACAGTGCCAGGTCATATCATATGGGAGGAGCTGTGTGATATACTAGATTAGCATATGAGCTGGCACGATCCAGTCAGAAGAGGATGCGAAGGCACCTCGCCAACGGCCTACCCCTAAAGTTCAGCAAACGGTTGCAACGAGTCATCAAAGAAGTTTTGATTAGTTAAGTTAGTTATGCTAAAAATAGAATGAGCACGTCCTGATCAGTTATGAAGGGAACGTTTGTATTTTGACTTATAAATACTTCATTTTTCAATGTATGGAGGGTTGTCGATTCGCACACCCGGTTGCTATCAAATTGTACTATTTTTGAAGAGATATGCCATTAATAAAGAAGAGGCACTTTACAGGATTCCTACGCATGTTCACTGGTGATGTGGTTTTCTCAGTTCAATGTTTTCTTGCTCTGTAATCATCTTTTTTTTCGATAACTAATCTTTACGAATAGCGTTATGTAGCAGGATTTATTTCCGATACCCTGTTTCCAATTCTAAAGGTTTTAATGTTCATCTTCTAAATATATTCAATTAAGAAATTCTTAACTGCTTGTTAGTTGGAGTTATTTTCCTTATCTTTTCTTCTGACCATCATTTTAATTATTAAAGATCCAGTGAGTGTGTTATCTCGCCTTGTGAAGGATTTCTTCAATGTTTCTGGTTGTATATTAGACTTTATTAAATACAGACCCCATACCCCAATGGATGTGTCAAATGTCTCAACCAATTTATAAACTCTTTTTACAATAAAACCCACATGTTCCTTTTACCTAGCCTAATATCTGAAGTTAAGAAACAAAGCTAAATCATATAGAGAGATCCCTCTCTGAAGCTGGAAGGGTTAGATTCCAGTTTTAAAAGTGGTTGGATAAGGTTACCTTTGTAAAATTCTTCTTTTCAACCTCTAGGAAATTTACAGAGTGCTAACACCAAGAAAGTAGGAATCCATCTCATAATTCTTGTCCTTTATGTTGATGACCTTATCCTTACCAATAGAGACTCAAAACTTTTAAACCATGTGAAAACCAACCTTAAGAAGAAATTTGAGATGACAAACTTAGAAGTTTTGCACTATTTCCTTGGACTCCAAGTTTTGCAAACCAATGAAGGAATTTTTCTTTCCTAGTATAAGCATGCCTGTGACCTTCTTCGTCACTTTCACATGGATGATTGTAAACCAATACCTTCTCCCTTCCAGTCTGGATTCAAGCTTACTTCCACCTGTACTTCTCTCGAAGTTGATGCCACCTTGTACCGTCAGTTAGTTGGTAGCCTCTTATACTTGACTCATACCCGTCCTGATCTTTCCTTTGTTGTATTTCTTGTTTCCCATTATATGAAAACACCTCATTAAAGGCATTAGAAAGAAGCTAAAAGGATACTTTTCTATGTATGTGGTACAATTCAACTCGAGATACATTACATTTCAGGGGGGACTCCTTTATTGGTTTCTTTCACTAATTCAGATTGGGTCGGCAACCCTGATGATCGGAAGTATATTGTAGGTTATGTTTTCAGCCATGGTTAAGGACCTGTCACTTAGGCCTGTAAGAAACAACAAGCTATTGCACTTTCTTCAATAGAAGCAGAGTACCGAGCAACGATAAATGAAAGTCAAGAAGCCTTGTGGCTTTGAAAGATCCTTTCAGAGTTTGAATTCCAGCAGTAGCATCTGACAATCCTTTCATGCGACAATCAGAGTGCCATCAAGCTCGCCAAAGACCTAGTTCAACATCAGTATAGAAAACACATTGAGCTACACATGCACTTCATCAGAAAGCTCATTCATGAGAAATTTATTGAAGTTCTCTTTTGTCCTACAGAAGATCAAGTTTCATACATTTTCACAAAGTCTCCTACAGAAGCGAAGTTTTCCAAACTTTGATCTATGTTAGGAGTTCAGGAAGTTGTCATTAAGGGAGGATAGGCTCTAATGCCTCCTTCCTTCTCCTATTGTGTCACTATTTTAAATCCTTCAATACTATCCCAATTTGTTCTTAAGTGGGGATGTTAGGATATTTAGACACTTAGGATTTAGTTAAGATCTACTTGGTCTAATGTGTCGCTAGGTAAAAGTGTTTCTCCTAGTGTATTTATTTAGTATGCATTAGTTTTCATTTGTAGTTAGGAAATCTAAAGGTCACGATATGTTCCCGACATAGAGTGATCTGATGGTTCATAGTCTCCTCGATCTTAACGACCATTGGTATGTGTCTTAACACCCTATTGGTCCATGATCTCTATTTAAAGAGCATGGAGGGTCATTTGCCGATGATCGACTGTGAGAAACTCTCTTGAAAAATATCTCTGTAATATTTTTCTTTGCATTAATAAACTGCTCCAAGTGGCTGCGTTGGATGGGGCCGTGGATGTTTCCTTGTAGGGTTTTTACCACATGAAAACATCATTGTGTTGATCTTTGATCTGGTTATGTGAGTGGTTACTGAAGGTGTTCGTCCTCTGTTGGAATACTTGTGTTGTCGAACAAGAAGTAGGATTAAAAGTACTAGGGGTATCATCAGAATCCTTCTTCCTAGCACTCCTAGTAGTAACATCATTTTGTGACATGTGTACCTCTTCTAATTCTTCTTCACCCCCCCATAAGAAATATTCTAGAACGAATTTAGTTGTTTCTCTTCAGGCTCTTGAGATTCCTAAGGTTGTTCTTGTTGTTCCTTACTTTTGTCTCCTTATTGATTGATTTCAATCATATTCTTTGTTGCCCAAGTTTGAATATCCTAGACAATATCTTCCATGTTAATGCCTTCCATATGAGAAGGGGTGGTTTTCTTGGTTGGTGCAATGTTTTTATATTTCTTGGGGGGGAACCTAAATAATTTGGTCTGACTGGAGGATCCTTCTCCACCACATTTCTTCAAGTTTATCAGATCATTGGATAATTTCTTAATGATCCTTTGAAGAGATTTCATATCCATTGAATTAGAGGGCCTTTTATCTTCATTGTGTTTGGACGTACAAGATTTACCCTTAACTTTGTATTTAGATGGCTCAGAGTTAGAATTCCCTTTTAAACTCATCATATTCTTTTCAAATTTAAGGGCTTCCTAGAAAGCTTCTTCTAGAGTGCATTTCTCATAATTATTTTACAGACATGGTCATGGAAATAGGTAAACCAGAGGTGTAGAATTCAATAGTTACATATTCAGCCGGTTTAGAGACACGTTCGATTCATTTAAACAAAGTAAGGAAACGTTGATTGTAATCAATCACCAATTCTTTTGAATCCATGTTGACTCTCGAGAGTTCTAAAACCTAGGTGGTTGGTGTCTTATTTTCCCCAAACTTCCTGAGAAAAATGGTTTCAAAGGTTCTCAAATTGGTAATGGAGACTTATTCTAAGGAGAAGTACCAAGTCAAAGATTTCTCTTCAAATGAAAGGGGAAACAAACAAAATCCGGCGTCTTCATGTCGAATGATCTATAACCTAATAACTAGCTGGAATTTCTTTACATTGTTTTTAGCTAAATCTTTTTTGTCAGGGTTGAATTTTGGTAGGAACTTCTCAGGGTGTCTGGACATATCATGTTGAATCCCCAGTACATAGACTACGTCAACAAACAACCAGGGCTAGTAGAGAGGCAAATTCTAGTTCGCATTTTCTCCAACCATGTTTGGGGGTTGATATACAATAGTATGATGTGGGTTATTTTCAAGTTCACTCTCAGACTCATATATTTCTTTAGAGTTTATCTACAACTCGTTTCTTGGAGTGTAAGGTGGTGATTCGGGAGGAGAGTTTGGTCTACCTCCTACTCCACCATCTAACAAATAATATTCAAGGCCAAAGTTAGAAGTCTCAGGAAAATCAGATGCATCTTCAGGTACGTGATACTATGGGATTCCAAAGGAAGGGTTTCCTTGATAGGAGTCTAGGTTGGTGAAGAAGGGATATGTATTGACAAGGTATTGCTGATTTTCAGGAAGAGAATAGTCTAAGGGGAGCTATCAGGTCTTTCTTCTCAGTTTCCTAGTTAGGGTATGGTTGGTGCGTTCAGTAGAGTGTCTGACTATGGCATCAATATCATAGATTTTTAGGATACGAGGTTGTGGCGAAGAAAAGGTAGGTTTGGGATGAGTAAAAGTGCGGTGAGTGCAGACCTACGTTGGTGTGTTCACAACGTACTCCAAAGGAAGGAAAGTGTTCTCAGAGAAAATTTGGCAGGAATCACTTAACGAGGAATTTTTTACTTGTGGAATATAATTGGAAGGGTTTGAGATTATATTTGCAGCCATTCAGTTCTATGGCTCTTGTTCTAGCTCCATTTCTATTGATGAGCCAAAATGACATGTTCAATCAAATGATGGAAAACTCTTGATGGAAGGTACCAATTAGATACACTCTCGTTTGGGATAGCGTTGTCGACTTGATTTTGAAATGGTTACCAATCTAACTAATATCCTAACTAAATATGAATCTGAGAACCATAGGTTCTCAGATGAATTAAAAATGAAAATACTAACTAACTACTTCTAAGATCAGATGAATGATTACAGTCCTAAGATGTAGTTACTATTATATTGTATACTATCCTATCCTGATTAGGAGAAACCTAAAAAGGATGAGTACAGTGAAATATTTGTATTACTTGCGCAAAAAAAACTTATATATACAAGTAACATGAATTTTTAACAACATAACCAGTTAAAATCAAGTAATTGATTAATTAATTGTATCACATTGTTGTTGTACTCAATTTGAAAACCATGGTAACTGTAAAAATGAGAACATTAAATTAGAAGTAATTCATAAACCAACATCCACATACTACATGAATAAAACATGCATAAATTGAATAGTCACATTCATACACATTAACACGACAATATTCAAAAAATGTCTTCAGTTTCAAATTCACGTGTAGTATAAATATTAATGTCATGCTACATCGAGAAACCACAAACCCTTTCTTATGGACAATCCTCCTTTTTTTATAATGAGGAGCCATTGTTTACATGATAATCTTGCAATTATGAATCCATGACTATTTTACAAAATGACTCTTCATATTCCAAATCAGAAACAAGATGACGATAGCAGAGAAAGGAGACATCTAAGTATAATTATGGAATTTTATTATCATGAGCTTCTCTACCCCTACATTTGATCCTAATATTCCTCCCAGAGGGAATAATCTTTCATTATGTCCTCAAGATTTCCCGATTGAAATTTCTCCATGATTAATTGTCCACTGCAAACTTTAGTGGACACGTCTTGATGTAACTCCTTTGCTGCACTTTTAACAAAGTGTTGGATTTTACTGGTAAGTCGGGTAGGTATTAACAGGTGTTTCTCCAAATATTCTCTTTCAATTTGATTTAAGCTTTGTATGCTTACTTGTATGATTTATTTTCATTCTTCCACCTCAACAATTATTGTGGTCGCGGGCATTGCTTCATAAATAGGGAGCATTGGTTGCATTTTAACTTTTTCCATGAGATCAATTGAGATATTCCCCAGCCTTATGAAGGCATCAATTGTTGCCTTTTGGGTGACTTGTAAATTCTTGAAAAGGGGTTTACAAGTGTCAAATAATATATGACATCAGAGTCCTTCTCTATCGTAATATAATGGCATTGTAGTGGCGGGATTCTCACACATATCTTTCCAACCGAGCATCTTCTCTAAATCCTCATGGGCTTCCTGATACCTTCCTTGAATCTCTACTAGTTTATTTTGTAGCCTGAGTTGTTCTTATCGACCCATTTGTATGTTACCAAGAAAACTTAGGAATTCTTTCTGATCTGTTTCAAATCTCTTGTTTAGCTATAATGCTTGGGTTTTGATAGTCTCTACAACAAGTTTAGATGTCTTGCTCCCTTCCATGACTATTTTGAGATTGTGTCCTTCTGCTTCCAATTCTTTGTTATGGGTTTCCCATTGAGTTTTGATCCTTATTTCAAAATTTGCATTCATCTGATCTCTTTGTTCTTTTAGGGCTCTGTTCAAATTTTTTGTATTAAGAGTGTCAACTACTCTTGCCACATTATCAAACTATAAAGTAAGCCTCTCTTTTGAATCTCTTAACTTTTCCTCCAACTCTATAACCATGTTTTTTGCGGTGTTTAGGGCATTGGATACTTCAATTATGGATGAGGAATTTAGTTCCGTAAAAGCATGTAGTGCAGAGGTTTCCTAAACAACATTCTCTTCAGGAGTGGGTCATGCCTTCCATTATACTACTCTCCCTATAAATGACTTGCATCGGGTGTCTTCTCCTCTTTTCCTTTTACTCAAACTCTTCTCAATACTCCTCATTTTATTATCATAATAGTAGTCTCCAATTTCCACCAAAGTGCCCTAAAAATTCAAGGATTGATAAGAAAAAGAAGAATCCCTTGGAATAATATTGAGAGGAGTGTAGTCTTGAGGTGGCATGTTCATAATACCCAGAATGGGCATTGATGAAGTGTTTGGGGTCTGACTCAAATCCTGCAACTGATGTTGTTTCAACAACTCATCTACCTTTTTCTTAGCCTCAACTTCTTCAGCTACCCGTTTATATTTGGTTTCATCGGCCATGTTATCCCCGATATCTAGGGATAACTAGGAGATCATGTCTCGAGGCCCACATGGTCCTAGACATGGGGTACCGAGAGCAGGAGTGACTTGAGCATGGTCCTGGAGGGCCCATATTTCTTCTTCTCAGCCAGACTTGTCCTGTCAGTAGTAGCAGCTTCCATCACTACCAGCCTGGCCTTGCATCGGAGAGGACTCTTGCTCCATGAGGTAATTGGTCCAAGGTATCATGGTATGTGTCATATTTGATCGTTATGACATTCTTATATATGCATTAGGTTCCTTTCATTTCGGATGACTGCTTGGATCTTACACTAATCCACTTGACCACTGTTGGGGTAATTGATGGGGTAACTTAGCAAGCTGGTATTCATGGGTTTTGGTTAGCCACCAAGGGGGTTTGCAGAGCCATCGTCCGCTCCCATCATCTTATCAATTTTACATCTTATACCCCGTTCATCCATCCCATTCCCCTACTCTGGCCATTAGGAAGACCTCTCAGGGTACATTTTGTCTTGTGGGAAGAAGGGGCTAAAGGCCCAGGGGGTAAAAGCAGTTGGTAAAAGAAAAAATCCATAGGAAATGAAAACCTAGAGATGCTTCGCCTAGGGGATCCCCGAGAAGGCAATAAAAAGCCTCTCGATAAGAAACTAAGGGACCCTAAGAAAAATGATAAAAATGAAAGACCTAACCAAGAAGATGGGAGGTCTCAGCAACGAGCCAGCCCATTATGTTCATAGGTATTTAGCAGTTTGGCATTGACACTATCTGGTCACCAAACCAGGGCAGTGACCTTTGGTTGCATGGCCAAAGGAAAGGGGGTCTCATCACGAGCCAGCCTTCTCATTTCTGCGAAGATACTAGTAGGTAACGCTGTCAGCTCTGGCCCCCAATCCAAGGCAGTGTCCTCTTCGTCAGAGCTTGTAGTAAAAAAGCAATAAAAGAAAGATAAGGCAATAAAGGGCTTGGAAAAAATGCATCCATGAAGAGTACAACTCACCTCCTACAAAGGCACCCACAGACAACACCAACCCTTGGTCTTACTAGAACTAGACATCCCTAAAACCATATCACCTCATTACACATGGCTTGAATGATCCTTTGAGGAAAATTTCCATCTCTTGTGGGTGTTAGCCCAATAGGTTGTTCTCTTGGTTTCCTCGGTTTTGTATAGTAGATCTGTGTAATGTCTTTGAGCTCTTAGATGATTTGTTAGGGATTTCATGCATATGTTTGATAAATTTAATGATGAGATATGATTCACATTGCTATGATGTATAGGACTAATGAGCCCATGGAGGGTGTAGTTTTTGATGTGCAGGACCTTGCCCAGCAGACAGGTACCAGAGGATCGGTGCACATGGGGAGATGATTAGCTCGGACCTCCATGGGGCTGAAGAGCGCATCAGATGGTTGTTGGGATGGTAGAGGCAGGAAAGAATCATGACGATCCCTTGCATGGAGAAGAAGAAGGATGCCCTCATCAAGACGATTTGGAAGAGATTGACCTATGGGGGATCGGCCCTTGCAGGTGGTATGATGGATTTGATGGGCAGGACGCCACCAGGGCAGACTGGACGTTTCCTGGAGGATGTGGCAGTGTGTTTGCTTGCTATGGCATGTGTGGCAGCTTACAGGAGGCCCAGAGGGGCCAACGTATTGCCTCTTGGATGTTGATAATGCCCAAAAAGGGCCAACGTCTCCCCTAGAGGGGATTGACGTCTCCCATTCTAGCTCTATTTTGACATTTTTAACATTTTAAGTGACAAATAATGAAATATTGTAAAGTCAGACTTGTCGACTATTTTAATGACCTATTTTGTTAATTAAAGGTCATAGAGATGATATAAATTGAGGACATTTTACCCTCATTTGCATATAACAGAACTTGCTCTCTTGTGAAAGATATTCTTCTAGCTCTTGTCTTGGATATTTTTGGTCTTTTGGAGTGAGGCGCTACACTTGGAGGATTAT